>JAZGTK010007241.1:0-19637 GCA_036877625.1 Ambastaia sidthimunki | reverse complement strand
TCACTTTAAGTTAATGCAATAATAAGGATAAACACTCCTGACACAAAACAAAAAAAGTTACAATTGAGTAAAAAATGGTTACATTAAGTAAATCTTTTTTTGTTATATTAAAATTATCTTGTTTTTTATATTAAATACATTGATATTTATTTAAGTTTTGGTTTTACAGAGCTTGTCATGAATTTTGTCTTAGCTAATGTCACATTCTCATGTCTTGTAATCACAAGATATGTGCAATGGTGCCTTTGCTAAAATAAGATAATCTTAGGAGACTGCATAACAAATTTATATAAAAATAAATTTCTCATAACCCATGTGTTATCACTTGCTTGTCCTCCTGTTAGCCACCCTTTTATGTTTGTTAATGTATTCATCTTCTCCTGCCTTCAGGTCTGTGGTTCCTGCTACAGCCGCTATCATGTTCTGGAAGTTTGACCTGAACAACACCTCCCATATCGACCAGTTGCTGGATCGAGAAGGTGTGACTCTGAGAGAGTTAATGGAAGAGGAAGATGTTCTGCAAGAGTGCAAAGCACAGAATCGCAAGCTCTTGCTCTTCCTCTCCAAAGATCACTGTATGCAGGAATTGGTCAGCCTCATCACAGAGGAGCCCTCTGCTGATCTGGAGGAGAAAACACGCTTCAAGTAAGAGGAAAAAATGCCACGCAGCTTTGTGCTTCACCTTCTAGTTTTGAAGCTTGTTTTCAAGTGTATTCAGGTCTGTGTTTTTTTGTGGTAAACCTAAAATCTAGTTTTCTAGATTAAAAAGCTAGTTGCTCAGTTAGTTTGAGCATCCCAAACAACCTGGAATATAAGTTCAACCATTGGTTGAGTTTGGGGTGGGATTATCTGTTTGGCTCACAAATGGCAGATGGAGGAAGTGATTTAGGGTCCCGTTACAATCATTTTTCAAATTCTGTGTAGTGACAGTAGTGGTGTAGAACTTGCACGTCACTTTTAAGGGTATTTTTTTAAATGGGTAAAACAGAATTATTGCAAATTCTCTGTAGCCTATGTGTACATAAACATGGCAGTAAAATGTATTCTGACTGCTACTGAGAATTGTTGAATTAAGACTGGCATATGTGCTGCATGCTGGCAGACCTGCATACTAGAGGCTCCTAGATACGGAGTGCTATAAAAATGCTGGTGAAGATGTACAAAGTAACAGGAGTAGGAGGCAAAAACATCCATGGAACATGAAAAAAGAAATGGCTTATAGGAAGGTGGTGTAACATCTGTGTAATATTTGAATACTGCTGGAGCATAATTTGCAGAATTATGTTTGTGAAAGCAGTGCTGTGTAACATCAAATGTATGCTTAAAATGCTTTTGTGATTTGAAAGGCTTAAATGTCTCCAGTTTTAGCACTCTGTTCAACCATATGGTGAGAAAAAACAAGAGACATCACGATTCATTTAACAAAAAAAAAAAATCATTTGGTTCTTCGTGTGTAGGAGGCAGAATTGTTTGTTGTGAGCAAACAGATGTGCTAAACTGTTTCTCCTCAAGTGTTGTGAAATAATATATTGAGTGGATTGTGTTCAACAACATCTGTCATGGCAACAGACATGTCTGATCTATATTTTAACATAATATTTTTAGTTGATGCAGAATCTTACAGTAGTACTTAAAGCACTAATGCACTAACAGACTGTTGCCCTGCTAGTTGTATCATTTATGGCAGTGATTTTCCCCATAACACTTGGTTCTGTTTATTTAGGTTTTCAAATATTGCATGTGAGCTTCTGACCTCGGATGTGACTCTTATCAATGATAAGCTGGGTGGAGATGAATCCCTTTTGGAGAAGCTCTACCATTTTCTGGAGCAGGAGCCACCCCTTAATCCCCTGCTGGCCTCTTTCTTCAGCAAGACCATCGGCAACTTGATTGCACGTAAAACAGACCAGGTATACACACCTGATCTTATACAGGGTGGGGCGGGTTCACACACCTAACATTATCTGATAAGCACTATAACTCATATACACAGCAGGTCCCATGCAGAATGGGGCAGGAGCATACACCACCTATGAAATGCTGGACTGTGGACCATAGCCACAGGCATTTCCCACAGCTTTTACATGATATTGTCACTAAAATGTTTAATAGAAAAGTTGCTCACTATTTGGGGTTGGAAAGGGCACTTGTTTGATTTGTTGAATAGATCTTAAATTGTACTTTTCTTCCTGCAGGTAATCTCTTTCCTAAGGAAAAAACACAACTTTATCAGTCTTGTGCTGAATCACATTGATGCCTCGGCCATGATGGACCTATTGCTGCGCCTCATCAGCTGTGTAGAGCCTGCCCCTTTGAGGATGGAGGTCCTCAATGTACGCATTGTTTTATATATAACTTGACAGAATGTTTCTAATTTTTATTTTGTTTGCTCCTCCTGTTCAGTAGTTGCTGATAGAACAGCATTGTTTTAAACATTTTTATGTAAAAGCAGTTGTGTGGACACCATATTGGAGAAGAGAACATACAGGTTCATGGGACAGTAAATCTTGACTCTGTTCTGCCAGTAGTAGTATGGGCCTTTTGTACCAATTCTGCCTTTGAGCAACGTTGAACAAGAACATTACTAGACTGATTTGTTTTAATCAGGCATTGGCTCAGTCAGGCCTGGTTGAATCAAAGTTAGTGCAGAGCTGTGATTCTGATTTGCACCATTTGTGTATTTGCAGTGGCTGAATGAGGAGAGGCTCATTCAGAGACTCACAGAGCTAATGCACACAGGGAGAGATGAAGAGGTACGCATGTCACCAAATGAACTTCTCACCTTTACCCCACAAGATTTCAGTTTTTTTAAAAACATTCTGTTCCACCGCCCTTGCACTGCAGAGACAATCTAATGCATCCCAGACTCTTTGTGACATCATCCGTCTCAGTCGAGACCAGGCCAATCAGCTGTCAGAGGTCACAGAACCAGACCCCTTACTCGCTGTCCTGGAGTCGTAAGTGTTTAATTTGATCAGCACTGATCACATTGATGTTCTAGCCGAGAGGGAAAGATCTTCTCACTCAACAAAGAATCTTTTTCATTATGGTGTCTTTGTAGACAGGAGAACGTGGCAGAGCTTTTGAAGAACATGTTTGAAGGCGAGAGGACTGAAGCGTCTGTCGTCAATGGAACGCAAGTGCTTCTAACTTTACTGGAGTCAAGGAGGTCAGGGTAAGTTCATGATGGGGCCTAATTGGCTAAAGCCCATCAAATAAATATTTACTTGGACACTCACTGTTTTGTGGGTGTCTAAACTTGCCTCACCTTAAGGCTGTTTACACCGAGCAAACGACAAGATGATGCTTTTGAATCGAAACAATAGATCTTTATGGAGCTTTTAACACCGAGCATGATCAGTTGCACAGCGACAAGGCGAGGGTTTTATTTCAACTAGTGTGTCAAATTTTTCCCCCAATTTGACTACAGATGAAATTAGCATTAAACACCTTAAGGAAGAGTGTACCGTGTAAAGTGTAGTGTATACTATATATGTGTATTTATTAGTATTATTATTGAGAATAATATAAATTATAATTTAACATTTTTATATTTATCACTGCTATTTTTAGTAATTTTAGTATTTTTATATAATTTGAACACATTCTGACATTCTCAAGTTATTTTTATTGATGTAGTAATGTAGTGACACATATAGTGACACATTTTCAAAAAAAAAGTGTACCCAAATATCATTGTCATCTTTCTGCAAAACAACAACAAACAGTTTGTTTTACATATGGTTCTATAGGGTTTTGCTAATGTTATAAATTGGATTTAAGTATTAGTTTTAAGTGGAAGGATTGAAAAATATGGTGCATTGAAGTATAATTCATTGTCAATCCGTGCCACCTATCTTACAGGCATGAATTAGCTGTAAGGATTAGTCATCTTGCTTTGGGGTGGAGATAATTTGTCTGCTTTATTGCATCATACTCAGTGTAAATAGGCCTTTACTTTTATGTGTTCTGTTGTCCTGTGTTGTTAGGCTGGAGGGTCTGATGGACCTGTATTCTCAGGGATGTGAAAGGTCTTACACTGTCAACAGCAGTATTTTACATGCTATTGAGCCTCATCTAAAAGACTTCCAACAGCTCCTACTGAACCCTCCAATGGTAACTGCACAAACACGCTTATAAACTGCATAGGGACATAAATGTCACCACAGGCCTTTTGAACAGTTTGTTCAGTTCCACTGGTCTGACCCTATTGAAAACATTTTTGCACAAAAATATTTACGTAAAATCTTTTTTTAAATGAAATCGGCTTCCCTTACTAAGAATCAATGCAATGCAGATTGTGGGGAAATGGTATAGTTTAAGGTATAGGTATAAGGCATCATTTCAACTGTTTTAAATGCTGTTAAGGTAGGCAGCATGAGGGTTTGGAATCACTGACTGTGTCTTTGTGTGCTGTGCTGAGAGCAGCCACCCGTTAATAATGTTTTCTTGCTTTTGCTGTGGACCAGAGAAGTGCAATACTCACTACGGTGGGCGTTCTGGAGCAGCCCCTGGGGAGCGCCCGCCTACATGTGGCCAGACTAGTGGCTTCTCTGCTGCAGACTTGCAACATCAGCATCTGCCAAGAGATCTGCAGACTCAACACCCTGGACCTGCTGTTGGTAAATCACACACACACAAACTATACTACCACCTCATAATAATGGCCTTGCTGTTGATGGTTAACTCATAGTGATCTTGTTTTCCATCATCTCTTTTTTTTTCTCTGCTTCTCACTTGTGTACTCTGTGGTTGCAGGACTTATTTTTTAAATACACGTGGAATAATTTCTTGCACTTGCAAGTAGAGCTGTGTGTGGCATCCATCTTAAACCACTCTGCCCACACGGACGTCCAAAACCCAGGCTTGCAGAATCATGAGGAGAGGCCAGCTGCTGGTGCAGGCAGCCCGGTGGAGGAGGGAACACCTGGCCAGAACAGCATTTCAGACCCTGCAGCTACACCCATTAAGGATGCTCTTGTTGCCAATGTAGGTCTTACTGCCTTCTGCAGTAATTCATGCATCTTTATTGATTATAACTTACACAGAACAAATACTGGACCTTTGTGGTGCTTATCCAGGCATCAGTATTAGCATTCTAGGTGCATCCTAGGAAGGCTGTGTTTATCACGACTGTCACGTCATCAAGCGTTGTCATCAAAATTTGAAGGAAGCAGCTTAACTAATTGTAAATTAATCTCAAAATGCTAAACTGCCATTTTTATAAAGCAACGTGACGCGGCGGCAGAAGTACTGTGCGCACTTTCTAGACTGTCTCATTCTAGAGTTTAATGCTAGTGAGGACTTTAGCCTAGAATCCTTAGAAGGACTGGTCTCCCTAGGATGCAGCCTTCATTTCGAGGGGCACCTCAGTGGGTTGCTTTTTCCCCTGAAGAAGTTTCAGTGGACCCTTAACAGTAGATTACAACACATTAACAGTACAGAGAGGTCTCCCTGATGACACCTCATCTGAATCAGGTGTGTTTGATTAGACATCCGGGTCTATGTACTCAAAAAAACGGATGAAATCCACTGTTTTAAGCAATCAGACTCAAACACCATGGCAATTATTTAACAATAGTGTCAGTGAGTTTTGCAAATATCACTTTTTTTTTTGTTAAAAAGTTACTGTCGTGCTAGTCGGTGTTAGTTTTGTTCTCTGCCCTGATTTGTTACATCTTTCTCATGTTCTTTTCTGTCCTTTTATCTAAACTTCTTGTATTTCCTCTTTTTTTACCATCTGGCTATCTGCTTTCTTTAGCTTTTCCAGCATTGCCGGCTGGTGCAGAGGATTCTGGATGCCTGGGAGGAAAATGACAAAATTCAGTAAGAGCATCTGTTTCAATTTATTGGTGAATGTGACCATCATGTTGAGCTCATCTTCAGACAGTTCAGCATTACATCAGCCGAATTGTTTGATGTCTGTTTGTTTCTGTCTTTGGTTGATGCCGTCTTCATCTTCAGAGCCGAAGGGGGAAGGCGAAGGGGAAACATGGGTCACCTAACGAGAATTGCTAACACTGTGGTTCAGAACCTGGAGAAAGGGCTGGCTCACTCCCAAATTAATGGTCTAATTAAAGGTTTGTAGTTCAGGAATGTCAAAAAAATAATTAAGATTTATCGAGATGTTTGTAAACTTATTTCTGAGATGAGAATATTTCTAAGTATGCGAGTCTGATTGCTGGGTTGTTAATGAACTTGTATGTCCACAGACCTGCCAGAAGACTGCAGAGGTCGCTGGGAGAGTTTTGTGGGTGAGACTTTGAGAGAAACCAATAGAAAAAACACAGTGGACTTGGTGAGGAAAAACATAATATCCATTCACATACACACACACAACGTTTAATTCTTTTGGAAGTTTTTTAATTACATCATATTCGGAGTGTAATTATGCTTTCTGACTGGTTATGACCTTGTTTTCCAGGTGAGCACTCATAACTTGCACTCATCAAGTGAAGATGATGATATGGAGAGCCCCTTCCCCAATGATCTGTCCATCCAACAGGTGGGAGAACTTCCAGACAGTAGAGCATGTGCTGAGTTCATATACACAGCCAGCTTGTCTAGTGATTATTTTACATGCTCAAACATTTAAACTTCATCATTGTTTTCCTTTCAGGCATTCTCAGATTATCAGATTCAACAGATGACTGCCAATTTTGTGGATCAATTTGGCTTCAATGACGAGGAGTTCAGTGAACATGATGAAAACATCAAGTATGTTTTAACTACGCTGTGCGTTGACAGTATAAGTATAATATGTATCAGTTTAGTAGACATCACAGTGTTTTAGAGGCTTGAAGTACAGCTTTGATATTTCAAAGTGTGTAGGTTAAAAACATTATGTGAAGATAATCAATGATGGACTTTCTTTTTAATCTTTCAGTGCTGCATTTGATCGGATTGCTGAAATAAACTTTAATATAGATGCAGATGATCATAGTGTAAGTGTCTTGCATCACTGAAAACGTGATCAGCTGTTTAAACCATCAGTTAACTCTGCTTATTGTTTTGACGAGTTAATTGGGTTGTTTTTTTCTAGGCCAATGCTGCAGCTTTTGAGGCGTGTTGTAAAGAGCGAATCCAGCAGTTTGATGACTGTGAGGAAGAGGAAGATATCTGGGACGAAAAAGAAATCAACTATGCAACACAAATCAAATCCAGATCGAGGTACACAACTGATGTGCATGAGCAGACGAATTCAGCTTTTTTGTTTATTTGTTTAAATCTTGTTTGTTTTAGGATTTCAAACTATGAAATCTTGTCTCATGTTCAGGTTTTTTTTATTTCTTCCAGGTTTGGAGTGTCTCTTTCTTCAGATACTTCACCCAACAATAACATTAGAAATGGAGGTGGGGGCCGCGGGTCGGCCTCTGAGGATGAGGACATTGAGGATGAGGCTAGTCTCCCGTCTGCACACACAGCAGCTGGCAGGGCAGCAGAATGTCACAGTAAGTACTGTACCATTTACATTTAGTCATTAACAGATTCTTTTATCCAAAACTATTCTTAATAGTCAATTTAAAACTTCTTTGTTCATCTTTGTGTTGTGCACAGACCCAGACTGGACAGCAAGTTTTGGTGAAACCGAGGTGAGCTCATCCACTGCCTGGGGTGGGTCACCTCAGCAGGGTGGTGAGGGCCAACAGGACGCAGGTTGGGCCACTTTTACAGAGTTCCAGCCATTTAGCAGGTAAATTAACACTTGTTTCTGCATGAAAAACTGTTTTAGAATATTCTTCAGAATATGTTTTGGAATATGGGTAAATCTATTTTATACATGGATTAATACACTGATTTTTCAATAACAGCACAGAGCCCAGTCAGAGTGAGGGACAGCCTCAAGAAGACAAAGAGAAGAACTGTGAGTATGCGTTATTTGCATGTGTCTAAATATTAACTCACAATGTGGGAATCGGTCAAATATCCACTGAACTGAACTTGCCAAAACACAAACTTTTGTCCTAAATATTTCTGATAAAATGTGTTTTAAGGGGTCACATTATGGGGTTGATCATTTTTTGCATTAAGACCTTTATGTACTATGACAACATATTAGAACTTCCTTCCTGCAAAAAGTTTTTTTCTTTCAAAAGAAAACATTGTTATTCTCAGAATTTAAAAATAACAATTTCAAAGTAACGTGTAACATGTCAGCTGTTCTGTTTAAAATCTGCTCAGTCACAAAGTAATAAGGATGAACTTAGCAATTACTTTTATTTCATTTTAGCTCACGTTCACTATTTGTCTATTACAAGTTTAATCTTTCTTTAGGTATAAGAGTGTTTGTCTTTTTCAGTAGCCAGCTGTGATTCGACTGCAGGAGCGTGGGAAGCAAGTTCTGAACAGAAAGCCCCACTCGTGGCCTCAGACAGCAGCTCATCTGGAGGCTCAGACAGTGAAGAGGACCCTGGAGAAAATAAGAGTGAGGGCTCCCCTAAAACACCTGCCAACCAGACAACAGCATCCACAAGGTAAGTAGTTATGCTGTCCAGACAAATAACATCAGGAAAAGGGATCTATGAACTATAACACACCAGCCTGAAAAGTGAATCCCATTTTGGACACTTGACATTTTACTTTCATGATGCCCTGCATGTTAAACATCAGAGCCAAAGTATGATGAGCTTAATGCAGAAAACAATATGATTTCTGTAAACAGCCAGATGTCACAAATATTGGAACTATTTACACTCTTAAAAATAAAGGTTCCTAAAAGGTTCTTTGAGCTGTATGGTTCCAAAGAACATTTAATATTAGAATCTTTCTGTTGCCTGAAAGGTTCTTTGTAGTTGGTTCCACAGGCTATAAAAAGGTGAGTAATAAATGGTTATTTTAATAACCTTTGACTGAAAGGTTCTTTGGAAAACCAAAAATGGTTCCTCTATGGTATTGCTGCAAAGAACCCTTTGTGACATGGTTAATTCCATGTTAAAGAATACTTTATCTAATAGTTCTCCCAACCAAAAACATGGGATTGTGCCTCTAAAAATTGATGACTTGTTCTTGGATAATGCTAATTTCCACCGACCCAGATTTTTGTACTATGATTGTAATATGCTTTTAATATTTTAGTTTTTAGTTTGAGTTTTCCCTCCAGAAATCTTTAAATATGTGGTGATAATGTTTGTACAGTGAGGTGCCTACTGAAGCTCTAGAGAAGCTCAGCATCACAGACAGAGTTGAACACAGCAGCGATTCTTTAGCACCTACAGAAGACGCAGACACCACCACTGTGACGGAGACGAGGTAAAAATAGTGAATGTGCCAAGCCTGTGTTCTGGTGACTTTAATTGGTCAAAGTATTACTCTATTATTAATATTATTATTATTATCTATATTATTATTACTCTATTAGCCATCTTTTCCACAGAGTCGAGGGGTCCTCTTCATCCAAGATCACACCGAATGGACCTGTCTGAAGGTTCTGGATAATAGTCAAACAGAAATCCAGCCCACTCTCCACCTCTTCCATTCTAAACCCCCAAACCTCAATACCACTTTTGGTTTCTAAATAAAGAATGCTGCCATGTTATTGGTCCTGGATACTGCCAATCAGCCCATCATTGGAGGAAGAAGCCAGGGGCACGTAACACAAACCAGTAACCAGTACTGTTCTCAGAGGTGTTTAGTCTATTAATGCTTTCAACTTTGTATGAGATATGCACAGTTTTAAATGTAGCAGTGACTGTGTGATAAACAGGATCTGACAGGACTTTTTTTTGTCTCCCTATAATTTTTTGGATTTTTTTTCGCTTGCAGCCTTGGACGGTAGAAAACAGGGATGAAGTCAGAAAGCACAGGCTTATCCATCAACTTCAAAACACATCATCATGTAAAATTAAATACATTGTTGTGTCACAGCCTCTGCAACAATTCACTGTATGTTGAAGCACAAATGAAATGTTCTGTAATGCCTAACACACTTCTGCACAGTTACTGCCCCCTGCCAAGTTCACTCTCACAAGATTTTTACAAAAAAAATGTAGGGCCTAATCTCATGTGTTTGAATGTTCTGAAGTGCTTTGGGGAGGGGAATTGAGGAAAAATGAGTATTTCACCTTTGAGATGGTGTCCACATCGGCACTTGTGCAATAATGTTTAGGCATATAAATTGGACTCTTGGAAAATGTACATTTAATGGTGGGAGTGTGCCTATTTTAATTGTTTTGGCTGTTTCTCATTGCATGCAAAGCGTTATTTATCAAGCATATACAGGCAACTTTTTTCTGGTTAGTTAGTCAAGACCTGGTTGAATCAAATTACATTCATTATAGTTTCACCCCACATATCAACCAAACAGTATCTACCTAATTTGTAGTTTATTGCCTGCTTAATGTTAAAACTTTACACAGTGGAATCATGGGTTTGAAGCAAAAAAGAAATTATAAACTTTGCCTTAAGGTACAACTTCTTCCAAATACCTGTAACAGGACAGTATGGTTTGCTTAAACAGACTTTATTTTTGTCTGTTTTTAAATGTCAGTAGGTCATGAATAAACTTCTCACTATTTTACCAGTGTCCCTATCCAATATGAACACCTTCCCGAGTCCCTAAAACACTATACCCTGTAAAATACTGTGGGGCAGTGTTAAGCATCATTAGATTTTTTTTTTACAAGAACTTGCTGTATGCTGTTAGTAAAAGATTTTGAATTTATCTCAGAACTTTGTGATAGCTTTTGTGGAAAAAGTTCCACATCTTGTATTATTTGATATTATCATAATTATTTTCCTACAGGATTTTTTCTCATATCACGTATCGTATCTCTGCAATATTATGATGGTAACCAAATCTGTTGGATTACAAGATTGGGATATTGCATTATTTATTTTGCACTTATTGAAGTGTTGGTGTGGAGACCTGGTCTCCCATCATGCATTGGAACACCCTGAATTTTTTTCTCTTCTCAAGGTCTCTTATTTTGAAGGGTAAATCCTCCATTGCACCTGCTTCTTATATCTGTGACATGTTCAAAGGTTTGTTTCCAAAGCCAAAAGTATGTATTTGCCTTTTTTGCCTAAAAATCTTTTTAACTTTAACCAATATTATTTTACATATTGTAGAGATTCTAATTTATGTGATCTTCAGCAACCAAAATAGTGCTCTGTTCAAGTCTGTTCCTGTGTCTGGGCTTTTTCTGTATGTTCTGTATTTAAAGCTATAGATTGAGGTTGAGGTTACTTGAATCATAGCTGTCAGTTAAACAGGTGCAAGTTCTTGCCTAATAATTAACATATTTAACATATTTGCATATTTTTCAAAAGCTGCCAAAGGTGTGTTCTCGGCTTGAGGTATCATCAGCATAATGTTGATTATTATTACACAGAATAGTTTTAACACCCCGTAGTTTTAAAAAAAAACAACGTTGTGTTTGCTGTACTGCACACACATTTAAGGTCTATGGGGAAATGCAGTGATGCAGAATGTTGTTATTTGAATATATATACAATAATAACTCCATTATCATGAGGAAATATAGAAGGATAGAAGAAAAACAGGAGTATTGTGTGGACCAACCTAGGAGAGTTACCACTGCTGAAGGACAATTAAAAACAAATTTACAGCTAAAACATTTTGTACACAAAAATAATTGCAAGCACTTTAACAAATATGAGCTACATATTACTGCTTTTAAACCTCTAAAAATGCCTTGCCCCATAGACTACAATTCTAAGTTCATTATGGTGTCATTTTTGTTTGATTTTATGAAGGGTCAAATTAATTGTCTGTGGTAACAGCTTGTAAGTGTTCCTTTTTTACATTTTACACATTAATGCAACTTGGCTCACTGGAGTCATTTGACAGACCATGCTGTATTTGTTGAGAGATGTGATTTGAGAATCTCAAATTCTCAGCCTTCTGAAGCAAAGACCTTTGGATTTCATGTACGATTCTGGGACTTATAAATAGTAGTTGGGTATTTCCATGACATTAATAATGATGCTGGATTTAAACAGTTGATCAGGTGGTAAGGAAGGATGTACAGCAAGCAGCAAAAATGAGCTCCATTAAATGGTAATTTTCCCATTGTGTGCTCATGGTTTTCATAAATGATGGCTTGTATAGACTGGATCTGTACAACATGTTGCCTACATCAGTACTTCTATATTTTGATATTTTCAGAACTTAAAATTTGTTAAAATTTAATCAGTTGAGGTGCAAGCAGGGCCTTTTAAACATTTACGTTGAGGTTCATCATCTCATTTGTAAACGTACCATTTTGGATTTGTACATTAGTAATGCTAGAGGTTGTTTTTAGAGTTCCTCAGCCTTAAAATAAACAAAGGCAAGATTAAACCCAAAACTCACACAAACAACATGTTGCTCAATTCTTTCAGTTTATTACAAAAAGTCTTTACAAAATTCTTTCAGCTGTCAGTAAAGCGTATCCAACAATCATAATAAAAAATGTTGAATTTAAAAATGATTTAAAATTTCAGACAAAAATTGAGAACAGAGTTTTATACACCATGCAACATCAAGATTTAGATTCCATACTGATGTGGATGTGAAATAATGTACATGGTTGTTTTTCTAACAAAGTTTTCCAATCCACAGTTTCACAGTATATAAATTGTGCATGATATTACAAAATTAAAAAAGTAATTCTGCATTCTTAATTAACTGTGGGAAATATTTGAAAAGGCACAATTACAAATTTAAAAGTCCAGTGGTTATACTGCATTGTAATGTTTTTGCTTGATGTGAGGAAACTACATATAACTGTGTCTTTGTTTGCTACAGAACAAAATTTACATATGCAGAAACCAGAAATCTCAAAGATCACATAAGAAAACAACTTAATTAGATCATTTATATGCTGTATCTCCTCAGATGTAACAATATTTTCAATAGTTGCTGAAAATGTCATCAGAAACAAGGCAGTCTAAGACAATAATTCTACATCAGACTGGAATGAACAATGCAGTTTGTAATGAAGGCTTTGGGAAAAATTGATTCAGAGAGCTCAAGTAATTTAATAATATGAATTCCTTTCTCCAGCAGACACATAAATAAAACACTACAAAATATAAAGTACTGCAAACTGTAAAAACTACTTTGGTAAAAGCAGATGTTAGCCATTCATTTTTGATTCAACATACTAGAAAGTTTTACAATGCAGAATTCAAAATGAGAGCATATCCTCTATTCTCTGTGAAGAAAATCCATGCAGTACATTCATTCTTTCATTACACCGGAGACTCACAAATGGCTGAAAACTTGCTGTTTATGGACCAGTTACAACAAAACGCCTAAATCAAGACGTAATAAAATTATTAAAAGGCGTAAAAAAATAATTTTGCCTAACAAAATTATGTCAGGGCATTTTAATACTATGATTAAAATAATGAATTTATTCATTATTGAATGAATTTCCAGGTTTGGAAATGTATAATGATGAATATGAATTATTCTCCCTATGCTTAAGTAGGAAATATTTTGTAAAAAATTTTTCTTTGTGAGTTCAATTCACCATGATTTCTCATTTTAGAAAAAGTAATTGAGTGACTGAAAAAGTCATGGAAATTCATTGTTAAACAGGAGTAGGAACCTTGCAGATAGGAACCAGTTGCAAATGCTCAGGTGGTCAGCAACATTTTCACTAGATCACATATCTCATGTTTAACATAAGATAACCTTCAAATGTTCAAATTCAAGTTTCACTACCTAAACAGTATTGTCTTGACTATATTAAAATGTGCATAACAAAATGTATTTCTAAACCACTCAGGCTTTGATTTATGACCCTTATAAGGGCTGTAGATAAAATGGACAGTAATTTGAAAAGGTTGATTTCATTCACGTTTCACTGGAATGCATCCTTCCATCTCCAAAACCTCTGGCCAGCCTTCATACTTGTTGGTATCTGCATTGTTCTTGAGATGCTGGAGAAATGGTGTAGTTTAGGAAAAATCTTAAGTTAAAATAAAATTTCAACAGGCTAAATTTTTTTTATGGAATATATGGAATTCATCTCAAACTTTGTTTGGAACACAGCATAAGAACCAATGAAATTCATCTCTTTTAAGCAAAGCTCTGTTCTCTTTAACTGATATACAGATGTGTTTCCCAACCCTGTTCCTGAAACCACACCAACAATACACACTTTGAATGTTTCTCTAATCAAGCACACCTGATTCAATTCATCAGCTTGTCATTAGAGCAGTTCAAGACCTTAAATAGGTGTGTCTGGCAAATAAATATGTCCAGTATTGTTGATGTGCCACCAGGAACAGGGCTAGGGAACATGGGACATGCAATTTTACTTTGAGGCCACAGTGGCCCCTACTGACAAGATGTTTAAAGAAGGAGGGCTATATTACCTGTTCAAAGGGGCTCTTTGTTTTAATCCCTTTACCTCCGACAAATACCCAGTTATCTCTGAAGCCTAGAACATTGATGCTTGTGCTGCCCAGATCTGCTATCAGCTTTCTAGCTTCATCATTCAACCTGTTCATAAATGAGATAAAATAAATAATTCACGCACAACACATATGGTTCTGCAGTTCTTCAATATTTGTCAAAAATGTAGCTCACTTTGTTGCAGGATCATCAAAAGTGGCCATCATGACAATGGTTCCATCTTCTATTTGCTGTAAGAACTTGATAAGCTGGTTCACGTCTAGATAAGAAGAATGTTGTTTAAGTCAATTTTACTTCTGCACCCATGACTCATTTGTGTTTCTTTACAAGGAAAACGTCACACGCTTTACAACCAATTCTCCAACAATACAAAAGAGCTCTCAGCAAAGAAACAATGACTTGACTGGACCAACAAAAAGGCATGCAAGCATGCATGCGGAAACAAGACAGCAAGGTAAGAATTTACCTCCAGCCCACATGTCAAAGGAATCAGTCTTGGTGACCTCCCCTGTTTTCCCTGTAAATGGCAGAATATTGATTTGTACAGTCCAACCTCTACTGTACATACCCGAAATGACTTATAAAATACACTGGACCTCAGGATAAAATTTTAAATTTATAATCTAATTGAAACAATACCCTTGAAACAATAAGTGTCTAAAACACATTTTGTTTTGTAATTGGGTCAGTGAAAACTATTACAGGACTGAACAGGCCAGCAGCAAAAAAATCTTATTGTTAAGCCCTTTACACTAACTCACATTGTTTATTTTGTGTGGTGTTGTTAGACCTATTAAACAATAACTGCAATAAACTTATATCCCTCAAACAGCAATTTGCCAACAGTTTGCCATAGTTTTATCCATGTTTCAGTGAAAAGGTTTTTTGTAAAGGTGAAGTGTTTAATTTTAAAGTTAAAATGTTTAATAAATATATCTTAGCAGCTTAAGCATGGCACACACTGTACAATTTTAATAGTCCTTTACAAATGTTGCTTGTCAGACTGTATGAACATAATCCCAGCTATTAGCCATGTCACACTGTGGCATCAGTTGCCATTAATAGCAAATACCATATAAAATTTTGACTGTCTGACAGTCAAGATTTGAAAAAAACAGATCAGTGCAAGAAGACTTGTACAGAGTTTTACACTCCGTTCGTGACATACTGGGTGATGGTGAGCCACATTCACATAAAGAATTGAAACAGTGACTAGCAAACAAAAACAATTTCTAATGTTTTTTGATCTGTGCTCCTACTGGTTTTAAATAGACTTTGTTATAGGAGAAGCCACACTGCACGACTGTACCTGAACACTGACACAACATTATCAGCAAAAATCTGATTGCGGTCATTAATCGGCTGTTAGCTAACATGTCAAACTAACGATGAAACACTACAAACTTTGGTCTAGGATTCTAGGAATCTTTCAGCATTTTTATTTTTGAGGATTTTCAAATTTGAGGCCATAATTGTACAGTGTGCACTCAGCTTTAATCAATGGCATGAGTTTTGGGAGAGACTATCTCCAGTCAATAGAGGAAGTGGTCAAGAAAGCTGTTTAAAAACAGTCATTACTTCATTTGTTTCTAAAGACTGAAACAGAAGCATACCACTGATCAAAGCAATGTTAATACCCCGTCCAACGTTGTTCTTCACTCCACTCATTATTCTAATTAAAAACAAAAAGGTTCAGGCACCAAACGTTAACCTTTCTTAATGACATATATATTGTTTGTAATGTTTACAAATGTTTAAGCAATAACAAAAAGGGTTGTGCAATAATGTGTATTTAAAACCTACACATTGTCCTGTAGACACATTTTTGGCCCGACTACGCTGGCTGCTCCGCTGGTGATCTTAAACGCAAAATGGTCCTCAGGACATGATTTAGAAAGTCCACATTTGTGGCGGGGAGGCCTGGTGGCTGGAAATGACAACAGTATAAATCAGTGTTTAATAATTATAAACTAATAATAAGAATAAATTACCCATATTAGGCCCAAGTGAAATATACACTTCAAAGTGTTCTAAATTTAGCTGAATTCTAAATTTTAGAAATTAACAAAATCAGTCACAGATTTTACAGCTATTCACAAAATTCTACACGTTGTGTGGTTGATTGTTTTATTTTCTTCTTATAATTATCTTTTTCGTAATCGAGAATGTAACACATACATACTACAAACAATATTAACCTAGATATTAATCGATTACAGCGTATTAAAAACAACACAAGTGTTCCACATTCTGCACAGCTCCTTATTGCTATTCTAATAATACAAGCTTGATGTAGTTTAATTGTTTAATCTATTGCTGATAAGATGATAAAGAGATAAATATGTAGTTAGTAAAGTAAAATGCACTTACGGCCCATCTCTGCAGGTGCAGACCGTGCTGTACAGAAAAAATGTCGATTAGCCAATACAAACATGCTGTCTATCAGTCATGCAGAGAGCAAACCACATAACACCAAGGCACTGTTAACTAAATAGTAATACTATATTACTTTACAAACAGAAGAACTGTTAGAATATTCAATGACTGTTGTAACACAATTAGTCAAGCATGTGTAACAGATGTCAAAGATTGCTCACCGAACTCACCAAACACTTTCCCCAAATTGAAGTTCATGTTGTTCTCCAAAAGCTCAAAGGCAAGGAACACAACCAGAAATAAGACAGAAACCAGTGCTGTCAGTTTTAAAAGTCCTGTAAAAGTAAGGGCTGCAGTTAGTATGGAGATGGTATCAGTCAAAATAATGCTTTAAATATACTTTAAGCGCACTGTAAAGGATTTAAAAAATCCTTTAAAAAAGTCTGAATTCTATAACATAGGTGTTTTTTAACTGATGATTCGTGTACACAATTCAGACCTAAAGAAAAAGAACAGACCTCCAGCTCGAATCATCTTGATGGATCAAGCAGCCACTGTCACCACAATCCAGATCCAGACACCTGCTATAAAACCAAATACCATATAACAAAACCTATACATGTAAACTTGTTTTTATATATATATATAGTGGGTGTTTTATAGAAGAGAATATGCACGATTTTTAGCGGTTTGCAATTTATGAAGTAAAATGAATATAGGAACATTTTTATTGCACTCATTTGCATTAAGGATAATTTTATAAACAGAATTTCAACAGAATACATCTCATTCTAAACACATCAGTCAGCTTTAAACGCATCCAACATAAATATTTTGACTTATGTCATGTGTATGTCTAACAGTGTTTACATAACGTGAATCAGACTACTTCTAGCTTCAGTCCATGAACAAACATCTAAGCAAACATATACACTCAGAAAACATACTATTAGAAGAAATAAGCAGAAACGAATTAACCAGATTGAAACATTAATTTAGTGTGAAAGTGAAGCTGAAGTGTTTAGTCAACAGCAAGTAGGTGACAGACTTTAGAGAAATATACAAACAAAACACAAGAATAAACCATTCAAATCGACACAAATTTACGATGAATTACCGTGCGACATTGCATGTAAACAAACAGATCTACTGTGAAACTAATGACGAATAAACAAGAGAAGATAAAGTACCTGATGCCACGGCGACAGTGCCGAGTCTCTTTACATCCGGGTTTACTAATAAGGGGCGTGTATCAGATTTTGGTAAAGCGCTGAAATGTGTTTACGTGAGTATTGCGTACGCCGTACGTGTAACGTTGCAGAGGGGGTGGGGGTGTTGCAGGAAATCCGCCCACATTAGTGAGTTCAATGTACACGTAATTAAACATTTTAATTTTAAGAGATTTGTAAGTTGTTCTTTTTGGGGCGTACGTAGCGCCAAAAAAGGTTGTTAAAAGTGATTCCATAGAAGATGCCATAGAGGAACCATTTATGGTTAAATTAAGAACCATTCAGTCAAACGTTCTCTCTTTACTTTTTCATAGTCTAAAGAACCATTTTCTATAACAAAGAACATTTTGTGAAACAGAAAGATTAAAGATTTTTTTATAGAACCACACAGCCAAAAATGCTTCTATATGAGAAGCACCTTTTAAGAGTGTTTACGCAATCAGAGAAATAACACATTTTAGAACAAATTTCTATTTTTGGGCATGTCTTTAAGTACATGCCTTTTAGAATAATTTGAACATTCATATTAAAAAGAAGTTAGTATTGTTATTATTTTAAAGACATTTAAGTTATTTAAAGCATGCTTTCATAATATGTAATACAAATTAAGTGTATTTATGCGATTTAATTTTTACACAGTTTTCAATTCAGTTTTAAGTGCATTATTGAAAAAAGAAAAAAGCTATAACAAAGTTATAGCCTGGCAAAATGTTTATTTGTTCTTTGGCAAGTAAATTTCATTGCATGTCAATTAAGAATTTTGAACAAATGTGTGTATTAGTAATGATGTGTGATAGTACGGTTTGTGTTAGTAAGGATGTGTAAGTGTATAATATATTTATTTACAGACACTTTTAAAGGCCACTTTAAAATGAGCATCATCACTAGCAAGTTATAAGAAGAGCCAACATTAAATAACTGGAAAACCACATCCTTGTGTCCAAAATCAATTCCATGATGAAAATATTTCCATACTACATAATATGCAAAAATCAGTATGCGGAATTAATAGTATTTCTAAAACCTCAGTATGCATATAAAATGATGCAAGCTTAACAGCACATAAGAAATACCCAGATGGTTTATGGATGCATCTCAATAGTCAAATTGATTCCTTTTTTTAATGTTGTCCAAATTCTGAGTGGATAAACTTATTTCCTTACTTCATTCATTCAGTACTTTATTCCCACAATGTACTATGATTTTGAGTGTACATTCACTGTACACACGTTCACACATGTTCCAATGCAAGATGGCCATCTAACTGCAGTCAGCTTGAGGGCACTGACTGTAAACACCCTGAAAATGTTCAGAAACTTGTGTTTGTTCTTATTGACAGTTATTTTCTACTTCTTTTAAATAAACAGATTTCCATGTTCCATTGAGGCAACAGGAGCTGAAGACCCGCCAAATTCAAAAAGGAAATAAATTAAAAATACTGGGAAACTGTGAGGCCAGCAGCTTTTTGTGCAAACACAGTCAAAACGTAGGTGGGGAACTTTGTTTAATTCAGTACTGACACTCACAGTATGCAATTTCGGACATAGGACATTACCATCAGTAAAGGTCTTTGCTTTGCTTGAAATTGGTCGCTACCTACCGTTTGTGGCCACACATTGTGTAATTCACTGTGACCAACAATCTTTCCCCAGAACATTTCACTT
>JAZGTK010007240.1:0-19640 GCA_036877625.1 Ambastaia sidthimunki | reverse complement strand
TGTTTTGTGGGATTTGGTAGCCGAATGTTAACACAAAACTTTATATAGTACACAACTCACACACAGAAAAATCAAGGCAGGGAGTTTGTAGAACTGGCACAAAATCACACACAGTTGAAATTCTACCACAAGCAAATCCATACATCAGTACTCTTGTATCTTATTTCAACTTCTGAGGCTCATATTTTTCCATGTTTTCCCTCAGTGTGGAGAAATTCCAGCAGTGTTCCAACACCAGCAAACAAAATAACGCAGCATCAGCAACTATTCTAACACGAGATAAAATGCGACCACTTGTGCTTTATTTGCAACAGTCTGATTGACACGCTAACATTAGCAGCCGCTGCTAATTTACATATTCGCAGCTTCGGGGACTGAACTAAATTGGGCTTTGCTAAAACAGCATCAGGGCAGAAAAAAAATCAATCAGACCATTAAATGAGTGCGGCTACATTAAGCTAAATGAAAAGTTGTGATATATTACAGCAAAGCAGGGAAGCCAGTTAAGCTCATAAAATATGCATTAATGTTACATTATTGCATACAGAGGGAATCTGTTTTATTTGCTGAGCTTGATAATTAACATTTAACACAGTTTCTGTTTTGTTAATTATTTTAAAGCTGCACTATTTTACTTATTTTTGACACACTCTCAACATCTTTTATTTTTTATGACATCTGTTTCATTACCTACTTTTCTTGCTATCCATTAATCTATTTCTCTCCCTCTTTCTTAAAGGTGCAAGATTTTCCAAACAAACAAAGTATGGACAAAATAATTCCTCTAAATCATATGATCCACTGAAAGTGTCTGTTTTCTGTGTGTCTTCTCTGTCTGGACGTTTCTGGGAGGCAACCTTTGGCCAGTTAATGTGTAGTCCCCAGCCAATCACAATGCGCAGATGAGTAACGGGGCGTGTACTTTTGGCAATGTTCCGCCAGAGAGGCGGGGCCAAATTTGAACGTTGTGTTTACAAACAGTAACTAAAAATCCCACATAATGCACCTTTAATAAATAAGAACTTAAAATAATTTCTACAGCGCTAGCAATGCCAAACCAAACAGCAAAAATAATGACTGTTTTCAAACCGCTTCCAAACACTTTCTCTTTTTTTTACCATATGCATGTTTTTTCATAAAATGAAACTTGTGTTTTTGTTTTCAATGAATCGCTGCAGGATAACTTTCTCTCTTTCTGAGGTTTGTTGTTTGTTATGTTAGCAAGGCAAACATGGCAATTATGAGGCAGGGTGTCGTCCTGAATGGCTGATCTTTAATGAGCAGAAGTCTCATTGCTAACACTGACATTAAATGCTGCTATTAGCATGTGCATGTTTCAATCTCAAAACGTGATGCACATATAATTGGATATTTTCATTTGATTGTGGAGTTTTTCCAAGCACATAAACATTTATTTGCAATCTGAATACATTTATTATTGACACTATACAGTAAAAGTTTCTATTAAACAACACCAGCTGTATTGTGTACATTAAGCAAATTGGGCTTCATGTAAAATATACAGTGTTAATGTTTCGAATAAACTCAACCTGGAATGTTTGAGGAATTTAAAACTTGAGGAATATAATGCCATAATTTATTCTTAAATTGATTCTTGAGATGATTCTAAGAAAGCGAGAGGCAGAGCGCATTTGCTTGAGTGCACTAAAGATTTCAACCAAAAATAAAACGCAACCAACTGCAGAAGATATAAATTAAGGCCAGTGTGCAGGAGAATATAAACACAAATAGGACCATATGTTCATCGGTTCTGTCTGACAGCACCAATTACATGAGAGCAGCTGGTGACCCCCATCATTACTGTGAGAGTCATGTGAGGGTGAGATGTGTCTCACAACCACAGCAGAACCACGACACACAGCATCAAACAAACGTGTGTGAAGCTGCAGTCCAGTGTTGCATTCATCTATTGTGCTTGTTCTGCTCGCTGCACCGTATTATGTGAATAGATTTATGTTGCATGAAAATGTCCAGATGTGATACAATCATAAAGCTTACAACAATCTAAACCAGGGCTCTGTTCTAAACTCTAATTGCCCTGCTGTCTGCCGTCTACATATACAGCTGCATTGTAAGGCAGCATCCTAACTGAATAAATTAAGGATGATTTAGATATAGTCCAATTCACAGCAGAACCGTTCAGAACCGATCAGTTCCTAAAACATGCGGTTCTGTTTGGAAAACTGCTAAGCAAAATCGAGAAGAATGATGCAAAACTGGGCCTAGAGCATGCTAACAAAACAGCAATAATGTTCCTGCTATTCCACGCGGCATCAAGGGCACTAAATGGCCTCATCATTTGAAGCATGCAAATCAAGTTTTAGATAATATCACTATTTCTATTGCATTACATCATTCATCTCACCATGAACTACAACACCAGAATCCCAAAATGTCACACCATATTCTGTCCCCTACACAAATTATTTGATGGCTTCAGAAGACTTACGAAAATATAGTGCATAAATTTCATGATGTTTTATGTGCTATAAACCTTTAAGAAGAACTGTGTTTCATGCAAAAAATGACCACAGAGAAGTTTGGAACAACGTGAGGATGAGTAAATAATGGCAGAATTTCTATTTTTGGGTAACTGTTCCTTTAAAAGGAGGCGAGAAAGACTTCTGTCTAATTGGTCTAATGGTAGCTGAATCGTAGCCGGTGCTGCGCGACGCGTGTGAGCTGCGGTTGCGTGCGCAGCTGAAGCAGTAAATAAATCATTAAACACGTCTACAACAATGAGAGTCATCTTCTAGAAAAGGCAGGAGGGAGGAAGCACAGCAGTCTGGTGTAGTGGAGTAATGATCACACAGTAGGAACTGGTGTGTGTGTGCACATGCAGTAACATGAATCAGTTTCAGTCTCTTTACCCCTGTGGTGCAGAACTTCAGTGCCATTAGCCTCTGTAGCTAGAACGCTGTGGATGAAACATGAGCAAACTGAGCTGCTCTTGAAGAACACGGTTCCTCCAGAATCCATTTCTGTGTTCAGATTTTGTGCTGATTGGGTTTTAATTGGGTTTTAAGTGGCTGGGTGAGTGACTAACACACACTACTTTGTTGCTGGACATACAAGCTAAGAAAAAGTCCTGTCAGTTTGCGCAATGCTAACAAAATAAAAATAAAAAAAAACGGCGGAATGCAACAATCAACTGACCTCATGATGCATTAAGCATACAAAAATAGCAAAAAATGAAAAAAAAAATTACAATTAATGCAAAGAAAATGTATAATATAAATAGCATTTAACAGTAAATTAAATGCTAAAATGCCATCAGTAAATTTTTTATTTGCACTAAAGCTTTTTTTAGCCCACGTGCGCCACTGTTGACATCATCGCTAACATAAGAAGTGTTCAGAGCTTCAACAGCGCTAATGAAATCCTAATTCCTGACTCTCTAATACAGTTTTTTTCTTTTTCTTCTTTTTTAAGCTCTTGGGCACTGTTTGTTACTAATGAGCTTCTTATTTTTGAATTTAGGGCAACTCTTCAGAGCCCATATTGAGTTACCACAAGATTAAGACCCTAAGGCTAAGCTGTCCTTCAAATCCTAACAGCTAGCATGAACCCTCAGCCTATGGTGTTAACTGCATGTCCCCCAGCAGCCAATGAGAGAAGAGTCTGAGTGAGCAGGTGGGTTTTTCTGACACCTCTGTTATTTACAGGTTAGAGAGCCAGTTATAAAGGCCGCTTACTTTTCAACATATGAACATGATCTGTGGAAAACACAAGTACACTGTAAAAACAGGTTGTGAATGATAATGTTTTTATTCTACACACTTAATGTAGCAGATGTCGAGTTGTTTTACAAAAACAAATCGATGAATTATAAAACTCTATTGTGCGTGTTTCTGTTTCCTCCATTTTTCCAAACAAATTCTGCCGAACTATTCTGAATTCAAATAACGTCATAAAATCTTGTTTTTTTATAAGTTTTGCAATAAACACTGAACCCAAAAGCAGTGTGGAAATACAGTTTTATACTCTCTGTTTAACAGGTTGTGCCCTGTTCAAAATGTTTACATTATATTGCATAATTATTCATAAAGTCAGGACTTTATACCACTGAATGTAAAGTTATTGTTTTATGAATTAAGAATTCAACTCTAGGGTGGATTTATTTATATACCTCTGGTGCTTATGTGCCCTCAAGTCAGAGGCCTGTACGAACTCTTACAGTAAGGCTGGTCGTACAGTAGATACAGAAGCCATGTGACAAGGGGTACAGATGGTTTATATACTGTTTAATGTGATAAATATATTTGCACAGCAGATGTGTCCGTACTAGTTGGGGACACACAAGAATGCACAGAACTCAAGGCATGTTTGTTAGGCATAACATGAAGTTGTCTACAGTTGTTGAGAAATGTTACATCCTGCAGCAAGAATACAGAATTGTTTTGCATTATTCTTAATTCTGGAATATGTCTCAACTCAATCTGAATTTAAAGTCAGAATTATTCATTTGTATTATTAGTTTTACTGTTTCAAGTTTTTTACAGAATGTAAAACTGTATTTGCTCTGATGCCAGGATTCATTTCTCATGGATAATTATATCTTTGAATATTTTGAATCTTATCAAGATCCAGCGATCCAGAAATGTTTCAAATGAATAATCTTATTTTTGATCGTATAATGAATGCCAAATAAAAAGAGACAATGATTAAATGAAATTAAGTACTTTTCATTTGTAAAGCAATACATTTATTGGCTTATCCAAAGAAATAGTTTTATTTTTCATTGAATTGTCAGCAAAACTATTGTATTGTGATACCATATAAGAAATATGCATCACTACAAACAGCTCTTAAAATGACAAATTATGACACACATTATGTCCTAATATGTCACTGGATCCTGTATGGCTAATAATTTATCAGCTATTTGTGTCCTGAAAAACACTTTCTAAGCTCAACCTGGAGCATTTGTCAGAAGGCACCTGCTGAAAAAACTGCTCAGCTGTCTCTCCTGACCTTTAAATCTCAACAACGCAAAGATGAGCAAGAACGAGCGATTGAGGAGATCTGAAGAGGCGTCTTATTCATGAGATCTAGCAGAGACACAAATTAAACAAAGAGAAAAAGTTGAAAAACCAAGAGCGGCTTATACGCAACGCAAGATTACAATAATCAATGTTGGTGATTTATTTTAAGATCCTTAATGCCACGTAAAGCCCAATTTAATGAACAACAAGAACAGCCAACCTTCTCCAAATCAAAGCATAGCTGCCTCCACATCCAATATCACGAGTGATATTTGCAGATTGATTACAGAGTGAATCCGCAGTATAAACATTAGCTCACCGGAGGCCTGGCGACCGCTTGCAACTGCTGCAATAAAGGAATGGATCAATTTCAGATAAAGAGAATATGTCGTCTCTAACTGCGCCCAGGAGCTCTCAGACAGTTCCTTTAACGTTTCCTAAAAGTGATTATTCTCCACCGGTTCAGACTGCCTGTGGAAGTCAAGCCTCTCCACAACCCATCTCAAATCATACAGGTACGTGACAAAAGCTGAGCTACAAAACTCCATTAAAGTCGTCTAATAAGTCGACGCTCCAGGGGGAATGAAGCAAGACATGAATTTATGGGCCTGATGTCTGGAACATGCTGTGATATGAATATATTTACACATTTACATTTATGCATTTGGCAGACGTTTTTCTTTTAAGTGACTTACAATACATTCAGGTTATACATTTTGTCAGTACGAAATCGAACCCACAAACGTTTGCGTTGCTAATGCAATGCTTTACCAATGTACATGTTTTTACTGCGAAATCACAGCCATGTGAAAATATACAGTGCACACATACACATACCTATATATTAGGCCAATTTTTGGTTGTAACATTATAAATGTTATTTTGAACATGTTTGATTAAAATCTGTAACATTTTTAAAACATTCCACTAACAATTTAGAAATAACTGTACGGTTTATAACGTTAAAAAGCATTCTGCTAACAATACTAAAAAAAACTTTGAGAGAATGTTAGCCAACTTTGTTTCTCCATTCTGACAAAATGCAACTTTTTTGCAAACAATAAGAGACGTTTTTTTGAAGGGTTCTTAAAAACTTTCCATCTCTTACATGCTGCAGCAGGTCTTAGTTCACATCCAGCCTGTAACAGCATGAGTGTCATATTACCAGCGTGTCTCTATATATTCATCCCATGACACCCAGATCCAGTCACGAAGTCATGACAGTGCAAGTCTGATTGATTCAAGTCCAATAAGCCAGCGAATCAGATTCAGCCTTTGTGTATCAAACCAGAACCAGAATAATTTCTCTCCAACATTTCTTGTTTTCAAGAACGTGCTGAGATTTGAACCTGCTTCCCATGAGCAACAAATGGACAGTGAAATATATTGTGGGAGAACTATGATGCAATAAGAGACATGACCCAGGCTGTCTTCATCTTCATCTCCCAGGAAATGTCAGCGACGGATACAGAATCTAAATGTCAAGTAAACACGAATCTGTCTTGAAGGAGAACGCAGGGAATATTGCTTCATTTCCTCGAAGGTCTGGATTGAAATAACAGTTTTTTATTGGCCCGACTGCACGTTCTTTCACAGTGTGGTGATGAGATGTAATACGTGAGCTTAACTCTTCATAAAGATGAGTGTGTTGGCTCACGTCGAGATATCTTCACACTGTGGATATCTCCAGAGATCTCACACCCTCATACGGACTAGCAGCTCCTGTCACAAAGATGACATGTCTGCCAAATCCCTGACTAGTGTTGTGTGGTATATACTGAGGGCAGGGTGGTATTGTAGAACCCAGTGCCAACCGGAGATAACGCGCCCACTGACCGCCCACAATCTGTGCACTGACCAACAAATAATGCACAACAAAAAACTCACCACATACCAATAAACAGCACGTGCCAATAATAACGATACTGTAGCTGTTTGGCTCTAACATCATTCCCAACCACTGTAGAAGGTGCAAGATTGTATATATCAGTGTTTGCATGTGATTCAGTGAAATCAGCGTGTAATATTTATTTTGCAATTACATGCGGTTTATTATCTGCACCTCTGTGTTTGTGTGTGTTAGACTGTTGTGATATGTGTTCTGTGTCTGTAAACACACACAGCTTTGGACCAGAAATCAGCTGCACACAGTCTCGTCTCTGTTTATCTGTGATACACGCTTGTTACTTGGCTACTTACCATCCGAATAAATGGACATTTTAAGATGCACAAATTGTGACAATTTTTAAGGTGAGAAGATATAGACTGGGGATGCAAATGACAAGAAGCTAGCGCAGCTATGCATAAAATCTGTTGCCTGGGACAACGATCCAATACACAATTAAATGGTTATTATTTAAATGTATTTGCTGCAATTGACCAATCAGAATCAAGTACTCCAGAGAGTCATAACTTTCAATCTGAAACTTCAGAGAACTAGTCAATAAAACATTAAAGTTTATTAGGTGTTACACCTTTTATTCAGTGATGGATTATGATGTTCTCAGATGTTTGCTCCTATTATATCGACCATCTGCTCTCTCAGCGTTCCAGATAAAATCACCATTACTGATACACTGAACAACAAACACACACATGCAATTTTAAATGGTTCACTTTAAAAAAAATCAACAGAGCAAGATTCAACATGTACATTCTTGTCCTTCTGCAATTATTCAATTAACAGGGAACGTTCTAAGCACGTTGGCTAACATTCCCTCAAAGTAAAAAAAGTCCTCGTAGTAACGTTTGTAGAACTTTTTTGTCACATCATATATATCAAAACTTTAGTCATAAGTAGTTGCTGGAACATTTTAAAAACACTTTAAAACAACATTTTTGATATCGAATGGGAACGTTACAGAAATGTTCTCACAACTTTTAGCTGGGTATTCTGTGCACATTATTCTAAACAGCTGATCCTTATTAACACAGAATCATTTGTTCCAGCTTTTAAACAACTCTCACGTCACGAGCTTCGTGTCTGATTCACATGATGTTCTGGAGCTCATATCTCCTCACACTCCTCGTGTAACTTCTCTGCTCCTCTTCTTCTTCCTCAGATTGTGTCCTGCTCTTTGTTCCTCTCTCCATCTGTCTCTCTCTCTTTCACGTGTCTCTCTCTTCTGTGGCAGGTAGTCATTAAAGCCGCAGCAGATGGTGCAGCTGCGGCGTCTGTCTGAGGGTCTTCTCAGCGACTGCACGGACACGACACGCTCAAATTCTGCTGCGGCTGCCGCCGTGGATGATTTATGGCCTGACACGTCCTCCATCAAGGACAATGACTAAAATCAGCAGGAAATACAGATGTTTACAGTCACACACGTTTGTTTTAGTCAGTTCTAATAAATGTGACCGAAACAGGATCTGAAAGAAATTTCACCTCAGTTTTGAGATTTAAAGGAGCCGCGCGTCCAAATATCAGCCTCACGTCATTCCAAACACCCAAAAGACAGAAATGACACTTACATTTTTTAACTTTGTCTATTATATAATTTAACATTTTTATTGTAAAATAACAGCCATTAACTGTGAAATAACGTGTCACAGGAGACGTAGAATCACGCGTCATAATATAAAACAAATTTATATTTGTCTTTTCAAATTTAAATTTTGTGTACTGTTCCTTTAAAGAGACTTTTCATATTGTCAACAAACAGATTCAATTTTTTTTTACTGAACGAACAAGAAAAGCAGTCAGTGAATATCTAAGTGTGAGTGAGGCAGATCTGTCCCAAAGCCTCATGGTCACGATTTGCCTTAATAAGCCAAAAACCTCAAGTTTCTCTTATTCTGTTTTATCCTCTGGCACAGTGATGTCCATAATTGAGCTTGTAATTCAGTAAAGTACAAACACAAAAAATGCCTTCTGTTAAAACAACAGCAGCTCTCTGAGCCAGTAAAAACAGATCCTCACACAAGATAAACTGATATTTCACATCACACTGAAATAAAATGCAGAAATAACAGCTAATTTTCACTCAGGGAAATCAATGAGGGAAACAAAGTAGTAAAACATTTTTACACATCTTTTTTTACTATAAAATCATATTCTTTTACTGTGAAATCACAATGTTGTACAGGGAAATCACAGCAGTTTACAGTGAAATCACAATATTATCATATTAGCATAAAATGTGATGTACATGACTAATTTTGAATGGCAGTCAATGAAGAAACAGGCTCTCTGTTCTCATAATAACACAGTTGGCACATCTGCCAGCAGGCAATATATGTACAATGTAATAAGCAACACAGTCATGCAGAAAGCCAATCCACAAGGCACAAAGAGACAATGCAATCACGTAAAAACCATCTAGTTGTTATCACAAACATTGTCTTACTGTAATTGCCCAGCGGTCTACGGTAATGAATTCTGGTCACAATGATGATACCTAATGCACATACATTTTAGTCACAACTCCATTCCACAAAATAAAGACAGGAAGTAAATGCATACGACAAAAATGATGGCACTGTGGAAAATGTGCATTGTTCTCTAAACTGCACCATCTGTCTGGACATTTCCCAGAATGCCTGAAAGCTTCTACTGGAATAAGACACGGCTATAATCAGCTATGTGATTAAAATAAGGCTTTGATTGCATCCACCAGGTTTCTCTCTGACCTGTGCGAGGAGAAATCGTCTGGAGACGGCTAATAGGATCTAAAGACCACAGAAAATTCTGCGAGTCTGAACTGCGTTCCCTCATTATCAGGCCACGCTTGCATGGAGAATGTTAAGCAGGCCGTTCGACACCGTAGGGTGGTATGACACAACTCATCAAAGAGAATATTTCAGGAAGAAGAGCGGATTGAACCTGAAGATGTCAAACGTCATTATAATTATTAAGATGCTTCAGTGAGAGCGAGCGAGAGATCTTCAGGTTTCACTGTCAGAGAAACAGAGATTTATTCCAAGGACACATTCAGTGGTGAAGCTATCCGGCTGTAATTCAAAAGCCAGATGCTATTTGTCTTCTTCTTCTTCTTTTTTCTTTATGGATTGTTCATATGGTCAGAAATATTGGAGTGTTTTTGAACTACGGACATCTTTATATTCCAGCGTGTTGACTTTCATTGAAACTAAGAGATTTTAACTATCTTCTTTGTTCTATATAAGGGTCACATTTAAACTGTCTAGGAAATATTTGATCACATTTTCATCTTTTATTTTTGCTCCTTTTAAGTTGACTTTTTTGCATATATTATATATTTGAAACTATGATAATCTAAGATTTAAATATTTAAAACAAAGAGTTTTTAAGGGAATTCAATGTTACTGTAATTAAATAAGCAATCATGAATTATGTTTGTGATTTTAACAGTGCAATGACAGTATGACATCACTGATTCTGGAGTATGAATATCGCTAATGCACATACAACATGTTTTTCAGATTAAACACCAAAATAACATTCAACTGAAAAATGGTTTCATCAATACTACAATAACAATAACAGACTGGTGTTAAAAATATAGCTGTACAACAGCAACTTTAAAATCAAACAGATGCCAAACAGACGCATTGGTACGTGCCAGTTTACCACCCTGTTCTACTGGTAAACGTGACATCACATAATAATGAATATTCATTAAGCAAGCCACGCCCACATTTTTCAAATTGTTCCCCCACCCTTAAAAAAACAATTTTTGGTATCGTTACGATCAGATGGTGGCAGAAAAGCCTCAGATGCAGGTATTCGACACGAGTGAAAACATTTGGAGACAGAAGGTTGCGTGTTGTTTATTCGAAGCACACGCTTCTCAGACAATAGATTCTTAACGTTTTGCATCCACAGGTGAGGCTACGGCAGCGTGTTGTGCTCTCTTCAGCGTGCTGATAGCACACAAAGCATGAGAGAGAGGAAAGCAAGATAAGAGAGGATGTAATTAGGTTTCATTGCCTCCTGTTCCCCAGGTCTGCTCTCCACACACAAGATCCAACACACTGTGCTGTGATACGCAGGTAAACAGCCAAGTCGCTGCACAAATGCTAAGGGTTACGCAGAAGATGCTGATCTGAGACCAGTCATGTGGCATCTGTTTGAGATAAGCAAATAAATGCTTTTGAAAAATGGCACAACTTTCACGACCTCTGCAGATGTGAGATTATAATTTAAGGAATTAAAACGGATTGCATCATTTTGAGGTTACTAGCACACTGTATGCATCACAGGTCTCTTACGGCTGGATTTACATTTTATCAGACGCACAGTAAAGACATACATTTACCATGTTTGGCTGCCATATTCGTTATACTACCTGTTTGAACACACCCTCTTTTAGAAACGTTTTAGAATCACATTTACGCATCTGAATTCATGTAAATTCATCAAAACAATAAATCACACGAATACAAGTATGGAAACTATGTTGCACTAAATAATTTTGATCAATTTTGATTCTTATAAGTGAGCTTCATCAAAGTAACTTTCCTTGTTTTAGACCACAGTTCTGTAAATGTCATTTTATACATACTAAAAAACAACCTGGGCTGCTTTTAAACAGTATTGCAGAATTGCTGGCTGCTTCACTACCTGGCCTAACTCATCTATTTTAAAAAAACAAAACAAGTATAATACTAGTTTTGTAGATAAAATTCTATGTATAATTTAGTACAATACATTAAATTATATGTTGATACAAGTTGCAGTTGTCTGTCAGACACCAAATGCAAGCACCAGAAGGTCATGAAAACATAAATTCAGTCACGTGCATCTAAACTTCAGTTTAGTGCTGTAAACAACTCAAGAAAATGCAGTCGAGGTGACAGGGGCCAGTGAAAACAACATCATCCCCTAGTCACAATGATGATATTTCATTTCCATTTGTTTCTAAATGTAAAGTATGTGTTGTGTGTCTTTTTATGACCTTAAAACAGTCAAAAATGTTGGTCAGTCTTCAATGTAACCCATGTGAATTTACACATTGTTTCAATAAAATTAACAAATGCATCCAGTAGGTTAACTTCCCAACTTTGGTTTATTTAATTTTTAATAAACAAATTCATTATACATTATCTGTAAAGTCAAAGCCAAAGCTTCCTCAGAATAATTGAATGCAGTAGTCGTCTGTTTCAGCAGATAAACTTTCCACACTTACTGCTATTATGAGTCTCAGGGACTATATGTTGTTCCCAGAAAACATTTAATGACTTTACATTAAGCGTTTTAAAGCTGCAAACTGTAACTTTTGACTCTCTACCGCCACCTCTGTTTAAAACATACAATTGCAGGTACTTGTGAAGTTACTTTCTTAAGCTGAATGATACATTTATATGTGAAACAACTGCTGTAAAAACAAGCTACAAACGCTGCACCATCTACAATATCCAGACACACGATAAGTAAGCCGGATCTTCTTTTTGTTTACAGACAGACATTTTCTGCAAGCTCGAATTATTAAATCATTATTATAAACCTCCAGCTAAGCACATTCAGAAGGACTAAAAATAAAATACAGTTTCTCTGTTAAAGCTGCTTTCTTAAAGTTCTGTATGTGTTTCTATAGTGTAGCACCTGAGGAACCCCAAATGTTCCGTCAAGAACCTTTTTTTAATTTTAGTAAAATGTATTTTTTTTTATTTTTTAAAGTTTATACCTGAAATGCAGCAACTGAAATCTCAGAAAAATCGCAGCACTGGTCATTTTAGAACAGAACATTGTGATGGGGTTGAAAATGTCACGTATCGACAGACAGGAACAGAGGTAAAGAATGGAAATCAATGTCTAAAATGGCAACCTGTTTATTGCCAGTTAGTTCAATACAATCTTGATTGTGTAAAATGAGTTTCTGATATAAAATGTTGGTCCTTTTTTTCCTGTTCCCTTGAGCATCATCTGTCCTTTATCTAGAGCCACCAACTCGTCCAGCCCATAACATTCATTTATTTTCCTCATGCTATACAGTAAATACAGTGTAATCCAAACAAAACAGATCAGTGCTTTTATGCAGTACATGTTTCTATAATATACTGTATATTGGACAAATGATTAAACCTTGAATTTGTTTTTTTTAGACAGAAATCACATTAGCGTGTTTTTTTACGTCAAGAATGGTTCTCTAATGACTCCAGGAATCATTTTGGTGGGAAAACAACAACAAAGTAAATATTAGCAGCGAGTTTGGGGAATTCTGTTTTTGCGGCATTAGCTGGTTTGCCTGACTCCATCCCGCTTGAAAAATTACGGAAATCTTTCTGCAGGAAAAATCTTTAAATCTCTAAAACAATCCTTAGGCTACGGTATTATTAAAAAACAGACCCATTCAAAAAAGCTAGAGTGATAATACAGATAAGTTTATTCACACTAAAAACACACTGACTTACTTTCTCTCTGCTTTTAGCCTCAGTTTTGGCAAGCTGCCTCGGATAGTAAAGTAAACTTACTGAATTTCTGCCCTCTAATATGCAAATAGTTGAGAACTGACCACTGGCAGGGCAGGACGGGGGCTTGTTGAGCGATTATGTGCTGCTTTTAAAAGTAGCAACCGGCCAAGCAATTTCAATGCTAATCGAATTTTTACAGACTCTAGTGACTCTCAGATAACTCAAGGGCATTTTTGCCAACACAACTGTCAAGAATATGAGAGTGTTTTTCTCTCTGAAAATAGAAAATTGTTTTAGACAACACAGTGGAAACAACAAACAGGGGTAGCCCCCCCCACACTCCCCTGGGCGCAATGAGTGGGGTTGATGCCATATTTAATTTCTGGTGAATGAAAACAAGAATTTGAGAGATAAACATACACTCTGTTTAAAATATTTACATGCACTTTATTCATTTATCAGCCTCTTTTATCCAAAATCACTTACAAATGACCTTCACAATAACCCTGCTAACAAGGAACGTTCTCATTGCTAACAAGGAACGTTCTCAGAACATTGGCTAACATCAAAAATAAAAAAACATTATGACAAAAACTCTAAATGAGACCCTCCATCCCAGAGACAGGAATGAAGTTATTCTAAGAAATGTCACACAAAAACTGAAGAACTAAAGTTGTGTTGGGTTTATTTCAGCTGTAGTTTAATGAACATCAAATGTTTGGCTTTCATTTTGAAAAATGCTGTATAAAAAACTTTGTATCAGGTTTCTTGCTCATACAGACACTATGATGCTATGTGCAGAGATTCAGAAAGTTCAGTCATATTTAGTATGAGAATGTACCATAATTAATTTCACTTTTGCATCATTTTATCTAGAAAGATTACAGTGAGGGTATCTACTTATTGACATGTAAATGATTCTATTTTAAAATGCACGTTGTGCTTCAGTTCAGAGCTTGAATAACTGTGCTTTCACTCACTGCATACTTAACTCAAAATGTTGGTTCTCTGTGGCTTTGAAAAAAACGAAGCGGGTACATTTTGACGATTATAATCATCCACTTACTCTCCCTACAGATTTTACCGTGAGCGTATATGAGTGTAATGAGTATATAGGAGAAGAATAACTCATTAGAAAAATAAATTAGGCTTTTCATTATGTCCTGTGAGTCTTTAACGACTGTGTTTATGTACTAACACAAAGGATTGAATAAGCCGACATCATATAAATGTTGTTAAAACATAAATGAGTTTTTATTCCTTTGGGCTGATTGTAATTTTTTATAAAGCCCTTTTATAGATATATTTTCCTCTAGCCAGGTGCAATGCAACACGTTTTAGCCGTGAGCAATCTGTCTGTCCACACAGCTGGACATCTTACCCCTCAGATGGTTTTTGTCAGTCTTGAGCCATAACTGTTGCTTTTAAAACAGCGTGTCATACTTTGTAATTATCATAATCCATGTAGTAATCGTACTCTATGGAAAAAGTGGGGGCAGTTGTGGCCTACTGGTTAGACAGTCTGACTTGTAACCAGAGGGTTGCTGGTTCGATTCGATACCCCAATTGCTTCCCAGTGCTGCCCACTGCTCTGTGCTCACGGTTTGCAGTGTGTGTGAATTAACTAGATGGGTTTAATGCAGAGGATAAAATCTGAGTATGGGTCACCATGTCACTTGTCTTTAATTGCATTTTGTGACCTGTGTCCTTGCCCTCCAGTCAGCCCTTTTTAAATACAAATACATGTCTCATGCAAACACTTCCTACTAAAACGTGTCTGATAAAAGCACCTAGTTTTGAGATTCAACTAACCATCAGTTTAAAGATAACGTTTTGTTTTCTGTATCCCTTTGTGTTAGTTTCACCAGTATGTAAAACTAAAACAATCCCTAATATTTATAAGTCTGCTGGGACCCCATTTTGGAAATCACAAGTTCTGTCTGGAAGTATTTGCATTGGATAGTACGGAAAGTAAATAAATAACATTAAAAATGAGCAAGCCACCAGAGCAATGACTACACAAAACTGTCTATTTTTAATAAAGCCTGACATCTGCTTGTGTTTCACTGGCCCGTTTGCCTCAGCCTCTGCGGTGAGATTAAAATGATGGGTGACTCCTTAGAGAGCCAGCAAGCAGCTGCCTGGATCAGCCAGTGTACTGAACACACCACCAGAGACAAACACGCCTGCCTCTTACGAGTCAAGATGTGACGACAGTTGAGAGAGCCAACCACCCTCCTACAGTACAACCAGAACTGCTTTAAACTTCACGTTGTCACCTTGTCTTCCAACAACATGAGCTCAAACTAGCTGTGTGAAAGTCTCATTTTGCTCTCCGTTTGGTCTCACTGCTGTCTATAAGAAATATGGATTTGTCTTACTGTGAGGTGACACTATCAACACAAATAAAAGTTTACATTGTCCTGTGAACATGTCTGAAAATAAGGACAATGATTTTTGGCTCTGTGAGAAACATCTCAGCCTTTAAAAACAACATTCAAAGTTACATTCCAGTTTAAATTTACATTTATGCATTTGGAAGATGCTGTTATCCAAAGTGACTTACAATACAATCAAGCTATACATCTGATCAGTGTGTATATGTCCTGGGAATTAAACTCACAACCCTTGTTCTGCTGACACAATGTTCTAGCAGTTGAGCTACAGGAGCACAAATGATTGTACCTCACCACCAAATTTTCCATTATGACATAGATTTTTCCTATTATTTTCCATATTGAAATATATACATATACACATATAAAATACCTCCAATACCAAAAATATATATATTTTGTTATATATATTTTATATATGTTATCATATTATATATATTGTTTTTGGTATTGGAAATATGTTATATAAAAAGGGAAATGGGAAAAATTATAATATTGTTAGTTCGTAACATAATGTGCACTATACAGCTTAACAATGTTCATAATGATGGCTTTAAAAATTCCAATAATGAGCCGATCCAATTTGCTTAATTGAAACTCAGAATGGAAATTACAGTTTTCCATAAGAGTGCTCTCCAAATATTACTCTATTCACAGAAGCCCCAGGGGTTTCCTTCAGCCCCGACTTCTCGTCTGTGAAATCTGAGACTGCTTGTTTTACCTGCTGCTCCTGATCTGTGGCTTCCGGCAGCTTCTACGAATACACTACAAATAATTGTGTCAAAAAATTAAAAAGCACTTTTTTACAACAAATGGTCATTGAAAGCTGATTTAATTTGAGTCAGGAGTTGTTGATCGTATGAACTGTTTTATTTATTTTGGGCTGTTTAAGGTTTGTAAGTTGTTCAACCCTGTTACTAATAATTTGGGACATGTCTAAATACAATGTAAACAATGTTACATATTTATACAGATTATGCCAAAGTTATGACTTTGTTTACACTGAAGTCATTGTATACAATCAAGAAGATCAAACATCTGAGGCGGGATGGGGCGCCACAGCTAACAAACAATGTTTCCTTTAAGAAGCATTAAGTATGAATTTATGCACCTCGTGTTTTAAATAACCGTTGTGTACCTTCTTTCATGAGAAGTGCCTTTATTTGTCCTCAATAAAGAGAAGAACCTTGTCTTCATGTGACCCTGATGTAGTCGTGTACTCTCTGGAATTGTGATGAAGGATGTATTTAGACTCACCTTCAGCGTGAAAACATCACAGCGCAAAAGCCCACAAGAATTCACTGGCTCTTGGCCAGACACAGAAGTCACAGGCAAACACAGTGAATAGTGTATGAGTTTCCTCGGTCTGTTTCATGCATGCTGCCTGTCTTTCATTAATCACTATGTAGGGCACGACTGCAGGACAGTGACTCACTTATGCTCTTCCCATAGAAAAGAAAAAAACACAAGTATGATCTATTTAATATCGCAATTGTTTCTTCTAAGCATCAGTAAGATTAAATGGAGAGCAGAGATGTTGACTTATATAATCAAACCTCACATTCACAAAAGAGTTTCAGAAGAGATCTCACTGATATCTCAAACTGTGCTCAGAGCTGCCAACAATCCAAAATCTGAAATCTGTACCTCAAACACTCTAAATACAAGCTATAATATCCAAATATAAGTTGTCAAAAGGTTCTTGCTGTAACATTGGTAGAATGTTTATCTGCATGTTATATAAAAAAATGTTATTCTTATGTAGTTAGTGAAACATTTTAAAAATGCAACAGAATAAAAAATGAATAACATTCTTTTAATCAAACAATAATGCTAATACAATGCCCAAAAAAATTCCTAAAACTAAAATTACTTTTTAAATGTTTTTCTTACTTAATGGAAACATTATGGAAACATTCTAACAACCTATAATTATTAACAGGGACAGCATTGTAGATTTCTGATGTTAATTAGAGATGCAGCTTTGGGGCAGAAACTTGTTTTTGTTGTTATGTTAATTGTCCACAGTTTTATTCCTGATGGAACAGACTGCATGTGGGGAGGGTCTGAGGGGTCAGCCATTATTTTGATTGCTCTCTTCTCGCAGCGAGTGTCACGGCCGTGGGATGGAAGGCAATCTGCAGCCTGTGATCTTTGCACCTGCCCTGACGGTACGCAGAAGCTACATCATCTCAGTCTGGTGCTGGATTCACCACTGATATGAAGTGAAGACAGGCTCAATAAAAGCCTTGCAAAACTGTTTCTTTAGAGCCTGCGGCAGGCTGAACTTTTCTGAGGGCTGTACAATCTCTGCTGTGCGCTCTTGATGATATAGTCTGTGTTATTGTCCCACTTAGGTCCTGTGAAATGACAGTTTCTTATATGAAAGATCTTACCAGGGGCACAGATGATCTATTGATGTTACGGGTGTTAGATGAGGGTGATACACAGCTTTAGTGTTTCAGAGCTCCGTTGAACTAGAGTAGGCGATCAAACCGAGTAAAAACAGCTTTGACATTGATAATTCATGACATCATAACTCAAAAAGTAATTTAATACTACAGAAGAAAGAGAGGTATTCAGTTTTTCACATTCAGAGGTGCTGGTTTAAATTTAGATGCCGTCCAATCACAGAGTGTGAAGTGTGTTCTGCTACCTGTGGCCCACAGACCAAATCTAATACAGGCCACAGTGGTTGGCCTGCCTGCTTGAAGGCTTTTGTGTGAAACAGAGTCTGACGGCATTTAATAAAACACGTCAAGTTTCACATTCAGCCCCTATTAATACAAGCGCGGGACTCTTTTCATGGCACAAATCATCATAATGCGTTTGTACAGGGCGCTTACAAGCACCGACTGCTGGAATCTGAACACATGCACACAGTCTTGGTTTCTGATTCGCTTTTCAAATCCAATATTTCAGACAGACAGCCTGCAAATCCAGTCCATGTTCAGACAGTGCAGCATCAGGTATCTGGATTGGTTGCTATGGTAATGATGGAGGCGTGTACACACAATGTCAGGAGACGATCTCATTTAACTGAGAGCTGCAGACAGAAAACTACATACAGCTGGATAAGAGAAAAGTTACCATGTTTTATACATTCATAATACACCCACGTGTTCACCTATTCACTACACACTATATAGTGAAGGTCACTCAGTTCACTATATGGAGATCAAATGCATGAAAATGAATTCTGACACAGTTAGACACAGTACTGCACTCATTATTTTAAAGAGACAGACGTGTGAACTACAAACTGAAACACATTTCACATCTCAAAGAGGACTTTAAAGTTCAATATTCGTTTATTTAGCATATACGTTTCCTGTTAATCAAACATGATATTATTATAAAATGATATTGCTATAACCTACCAGTTTAGTTTTAGGAACACAATTAGGGGTGAGCTAATTAAATCAGATTTTAAACCAACTTCCTATATGGTTGGTTTTAAATATGTAAAAATCATATAAAGTAATAATATAATTTTCTGTTGAGACTTCCAGACAATGTATTTGAGTTGGACAAGCCAAAAAAATTGGATTTTGTCTGAAGAAAGCCCCTCACAGGTATCTGCCCACAATGTGTAAGGAATAATGAGTTCAGAGTAGTGTGTTTGATGGGCTTGTGTGTGTGTGTGTGTGTGAATCCTGCTGTCTTGTTCTACACCAGAGGAGATGAATTTAGCAAAGATGCAGTGACCATATGTGTGTGGTGAGAAACTTGTTTTCTCAGTGTCAGTTCTGAGTACATGAACAGAGGATGAATCTCTATCAAGCCTCAGTCTCTCTCTTTCTCTCCCAAGCCTCAGTCTCTCTCTTTCTCTCCCAAGCCTCAGTCTCTCTCTTTCTCTCTCAAGCCTCAGTCTCTCTCTTTCTCTCTCAAGCCTCAGTCTCTCTCTTTC
>JAZGTK010007239.1:0-19641 GCA_036877625.1 Ambastaia sidthimunki | reverse complement strand
ACATTTGGAAGGAATTTGGTGCGGGTTTTGGCACTCGCCCTTGTTATTGTATCTCTCTCACTCTCTTGGCCTCTGAAAGAGCAATTTGTTTCCCTTGAGCCGCAGTCACTTCATTCTTCTTGCCTCTCAGCTCACTTCCAGTCGCCTTCACACCCTAATCGCAGGGGCTTATGGGAAATTGATTTTTCTCCTGTGCTCCCCGGTGAGACTGTGGGCTCTGCTATTGCTCACGGTGTTTGTGGATGCTGATGGATGGAAGAGAGGCTCTCTGTGGCTTTTACCGAGAGGCTCCGTGTGGGCTGTTCAGTTATCACTGCAAACACTCAGAACTGGGAGGAGACGTACAGATGGCATAAACACTCTCATGGAACAAATCAGGGGAGAAGGTGTGATTCCAGGAAATGGAAACGGCCAAGAAAAAAAACATCTTCCAAGGCGACAAACAAGAAAATCGCAGGAAAACAATTCCTTCCTTTTTTGTATGCTTTAAGCCAGCATTTATGGTTCCCGATCGACAAGTTTAGCAGGTTTTGGAGGGCAAAAGGTAAACTAAACAGGATCATTTAAGGGACTCCAAACTTTTCTATCTTGCTCTGTCAATCACACAGTGTTTTGTGCTGAAGCTTCTAAAGGCATCAACAAAAAAACGGACCCGTCGCGAAAAAACTGAGAAGTGGCACACGGTCGGCCCGAAGTCGTTTTGACGCCTGCTTCAGAACTATATTTAGAAACCCGTCAAAAAGTTTTGCACTCCTTACTGCAACAATGCCGCAACAACAAAAACAGCAGACAAAAAAAATAGGAGTTGCTCTTACGGCTTTGTTAAAACGTCAAAAGACACAAACACAAGCTTAAAATGTGTGATTAGTGTGTGAAGTAGCTGGAAAAGGTAATTACACGCTGCTTTGCAACCCAACCATGCCAGGACCAACTGTCCCAGGCAAGAACTTAAGCCATCATCATTTATCCTCTCTCATGTTGCTGAAAACCTGTATCTTTTGTAGCCTGTGTCTTTTGTAGGAACACAAAAGAAGAAACTTTGTTTAGGAGTTGAGGATCTCAACCTTTTAAACTTCAAGCCCACCCCAACTTTCACAAGAATATTTTTCAAGCCCCTCCCATTCATAATTTCTACTCAGTATAATTTTTTAGAGCTTGGCACAGCTAGCAAAATAAATATAACCAAGAAGAAAGAAACCCACTAAGAAATATCTTGATTTGCAGTTGTTTTGACTAATTCAATGCTTGTTTTGTCATACTTAAAAAAATGTAAGTGATCCTGAGGCCTCCTTAGAAGTTTGTTGAGGCCCCAAGCTGCCTGGTTGAGCAACACTGCTCTAGAAAAATGATGATGCATATTTTTCACATCATGAATGAAGCATACGGTGACATGAGTTGTTACGGACACAAAAGCTTCATCATCACTTTGTTTTAGGATAAGCCGTTGCTTTATTTCCACACGGTGTGAGTGAAAGCAGCTGATTAATGATGGTGTTTGTGAACGTGATCTTCTTACCATCTATTCTGCTGACAAGTTCCTCCAGCGCCTTCACTTTAATCTGAATCCCGGGCTGGGCGAAGGTGTAGTTGTCCTGGATGAGAGAAACAAAGCCGATATTTAGAACACAGGACGTTTCTTCTGTCACCCTTTAATGCCCCAATACGTGACTCGAATTGAGTTTCAACACACAGCTCAACATAAACATCACGCAACACTTTGACCTCCACATTAACAGTGTTTCAGAGAGTGTCACGGGAGAGTGATTTGATGAGGTTACTAGAAAGTGTAACTGATGAAATGATGGTGTACAGAGTGCAAAGAGACAAAACAGTAAAACATCTGAAAGCTGGAGGTCATGAAACACTTAAACTCAGGAAAAACGCTTTTTTCCAGAATCATTTTTTTGGCTGGTTGAAAGTCTCTTCACATCCTGACACCAATCACGCAGAGATCTAAATATACTTTTATAAATTAATATCTTCTGTGAATTGCACAGGGCCATAAAAATCTTCATCCAATCATTGTATTCGGTCCGAATGCTATGATAGGATGTTCTACTTGCCTGTCAAACTATGCTCTGGCTATGCATATTCATATATGTTAGAAGAGGCGTGGCTTCATATAGAGGGCGGGATCTTATTGCTATAGCTAGCCTCTCCAAAACAGCCTACCCTACCTTTAATAAACATTAATGAAAGCATTCCAGGACACTTATTGTATCTGGATGTGCATTTTTTCCATCCTGTTGTGATTTTCAACCAGGCACCGGCTACGAAATACACAACCCTTAGAGATCTGGTAGCCTAAAACCAGCTGAATTACCGCGGGTGCAGTGGCGTCACATTTATGGCTATTTTATAATAATGAATAATTCTGCCTCTCTTCCGCTGTGGGTCATTAAGGGCCAGCGGCCGCGTGCTGTGCTGTGATTTGTGTTTTAGCCCAAGGGGACAACCGCACAGGAAGACACACTCTGTGTTCTGATCCGTATGTGCGTTTTGCCCTTCAGCCCGGTTCTGCTCAGCCAATGAGCACAACACAGCTCGGCCCACGGGACAATCTGATGCCGGCCTGCGTCTGACCTTTGCACCCGCCTGACACGCTTTAACAGAAGGCCTTTCTCAAGGGAACCAGTTCTGCATCCCTCTAGCTTAAACTTCCTGTTTCTCTCCCACGAGCAGGCAAGTGCTTTATCCTCCAGGGTTTAAGCATAACAAAAGCTCCTTTGTTCATCAGAGCGTTTGTTATTGCATCGCACTTAACTCTGCGTTTTGAAAAGGAATAAAAGGACATAATGACCACTACAGGGCTCAGTTTGACTAAAAAGACACAACGAGAAACACTGGCTGTGTTTTTTTGTTGTGGCACCATTTTGCATGAAGATAACAGGAAACGGATCAAGGCCACAATGACCATAATGTCACATCCAAAGATCTAGAACAATCTCATCAAAGAGAATATGATTAAAATGCAGCAATAGTTAATTAATTTACTAATGTCAATTAATTATTTCAATAATTTAATGCTTTTAAACAAACCTGAATCCCATCCAGCAGTTTGCTCATGCACCAGAAACTGTCGGCTTCGATGTTTCGTTGCGTGTCCTGAGGTAAACTCGCCATTTCAAAATTTTCTACATCCTCCTCTGAAAAAAAGCACAGAAACACAAAAACAACACATGGTTAGTCACATTTACATCAAACCCAGCACACACAGGGTCGGTCCAAACTTGACTGAATCACAACTAATTAATTTCTTCAGACTCAAACTAAGAAATGTTCCTGCGTGTGCAGTCAGCGATCTGCATTCACGGCCGCTTGTGTTTTAATGCGCCTCGTATGCAGGGACACATCCAGCCATTAGATCATTAGCCAGCAAAGTGCATTCTTTATTCAACACATTCATCAACTCTGTCCCCCAGTTCTGTCTCCCTCTGCAGGCTTTCCCCTCGCAGCTCTGACCTTTCTCAACTCTTTAAACAGTATGTGTTAAATGATGCTGATACACATATTATGCCCCAGAGAGCCAGACCTGGCTGGAAAAGACTGTGTACTGATGTACTGCTCACTCTCTCAATCTCTCTCTCTTTCTTTTCTTAATAAGGCTGGTGGGAGGATTGGGGGGGGGAGACAAGGAGCTATTTGAAGCATTAAGTAAAGTAAGTGAAAGAGAGAGAGAGAGAGAGACAAAGAGAGAGAGAATGAAAGAAAGAGAGCCAGATGCAGAAAGAGAGAAAGAGAGAGAGAGAGAGAGAGAGAGAGAGAGAGAGGGGCGCATGTTTGCATTCAACCTGTGCATTGCTAAAGCATTTCAGTCAATCACACAACTGTTATTACTGCAGAACATGAGAGCAGAACTGCAGATAAGAAGAAGGTCAGATGCGAGGTTGCAGCAACAATGAAGAACATGCTCACGCTCAACCGCAGATGCTCAACTGAAGCTCACGTTCTGCCATTTTTGGGAAATGTTGATATCTTTTCAAATTTGATTCAAGCTGTGTCCCAATTTCAATACTTCTACATGATAACAAGTACACACTTTACAAGGTAAACTACAGGAATGACTGGCAAAGCACGGCGCTAGCAATAAAACCGGGCATGTCAGCCTTAGAACGCTGCTAAATACATCACCTCTAAAATGTAATACTTTTTGGTGTGCATTTAAAAACTCCTACGAAAGCTGCAAGCCTGGCCTCCCATTTGTTACTGCCTTTTAAAAACTGAAAAATACAAAAGAAAACCATCAACCATCAATCCACAGCGCTGGGGGTTATGGGTAATATTAGCCCAAAAACCACATGTATGTACACTTCGAAAATCCACTTAGCATTGTACACTGCCTGAGAGTCTTTGACATACTACAATTTGTAATGCACCAATCCTAAACTTTCATACTACATTAGCATGAATAGTATGACACAAAGAATGCATCACTACTCTTAGTATAACAATCACAATTGTAATTTGTAGGTATTCATCACAATGCACCAATCACAATCTTGCATACTACATTAGAATGGATAGTATGAAAATAGCATTACTCTAAACAAGACGCTTACAATTGCAGGAAATCTGGAGGCATTTATTGCAAAAAACAAAGTGCTTGTGTCAATTAAGACAATTTATGCAGGAATACTTTCAGGAACAGTTTATCCAGAAATCCGTTCTTCTCGTAATTCCTGAGAGGCGTGTGGAGTCAGAGGGCAGTGAGCAGGAGAACGAGCGAGAACCTTTCGGCTCAAACTCTCTGAGATCAAACTGGCAGCACACCTCTGCATTGCAGCAGGAGAAACAGCTGAAGTGGGCCGAGTGAGAGTCAGGGTGGGATTCAGGTAAAAAAAACACAGATTAAGAACGACAGGAAAGGACTGGCAGAAAGAAAAACTGGAAAAGCAAAGTAAATTGCACTCTTTGACCACAAATGAAGCGTGCAGTGCCCTGACGGTCATGGGCCGGGCCATATGTCACCGGCCACAGCGCTGGAGAGATTCCTGATCCATTTAGCTCTCCAGATTTCCACATTACTCTAAAGCTTCAGACACACACAGGGCTGCTGTATAAAGCTGCTTTAGAGCATGCAGGAGAAATCCTGTTTGTGCCACTAAAAGAGGCTTTGCCATCCTCTTTTCTCACCCGTTGGGAAATGTGTCATTGTGGCATGGCTAAGACAGCCTGGCCCTGCTCACGATTTCTGAATGATCGTACAGGTCGCTCCTCGATCACCATCTGTAACTTAAATTGAGCTTTACACGATCTGTATTATAAAAGCTTCATATTGTGATTGTATGACGGGTTTGAAGCTTTCAACCGCACATCAGCTTAATCTTTTATTAAACTCTTCACTGAACATTCTGCCATTCATTTCTAACTCTGGTGTTATTCCAGACCTGTATGAATTACTTTCTTCTGTGAAACACCAAAGGAGACATTTTGAAGGACACGCTGGTTGATCTTTTCCATGCAATTAGCTCATGTAAATGGACACTGTCAAGCTTTAAACAGAATGGAAAAGCACCGAGTATCAAAACATAATCATGAAAGCTGTCCGACTTGTCTCTTTTTTTTGTTCAGATCTTTTTAATGAATCGGTCGATCTGGTTCACAAAACCAGTGTGAATGATGTGCTCATGAATCAGATTCAATTCAGTTCACACATCATTTTTCAGACTCAAAGTTTTTATTTGACTTTGTCATATGAACAACTTTGATAATACTTTTATTTAAAAAATGACCAGCGCAGTATTTAGAATTGATCATTCTGTGTTTCAAAGAAGAGCAAAAGTCATACAGGTTTGAAACAACAACAATTAGAGGATTTTAATTTTTAGTACTTGGCAACAATAGACAGCCTAAAATTACTTGCTTGAAAGAAATATCTACTGTGGTGATTATTAATAAATTAAATCATCTACTAAACATTGTCTTTTATCAAATTGTTTTAAAGAAAGCACCAAACCACAAGAAGCTTTTCTCATTTTACCCCCTAAACGTGATACAAACAACTGTAAGATCAGACTTCTGGCCTAATGATCAAATTCAACAACTCCATCAAACTACAACAAACTTCTCAGTCGGTCCATCACTAAAACTGTAAACATAACTGCACAAATAACAGCCCATAAATGATGAAGGTAATAAATAACGTGAGAATCTCACACTTCCTCTACAGTAATAAAATGAATATATGTGTGATAGGTCTGGAGAGAGAGTGAAAGAGAGAGAGAAACAGAGATAGAGAGACAGTAGGGGAAAGAAAGAAAGAAACAGAGAGGGTGGAGAAAGAGAGAGAGTGAAGGAGGAAGAATGGAGAAAAAGACTTGAATGGAGAATGAGACAAAGAGGAAGCGAGAAGATGGAGAAATAGAGAAACCTAAAGTGAGAAACAGAAAAAGAGAGAGAGCAAAAGAGAAGGAAGGAGAGATGGAAAGAGAGACTAAGAGAGAGAGAGAGAGACTGATAGAGACAGACTGAGAAGGAGATAGAGAGAGCGAGCATTGATGCTTTACAGAGATTTCCCTGCTGTCCTCTTTGCTGTCAGGGTAAATGTGATGATTTATCCTGTGAGAATATTCTCTCTCTCTCTCTCTCTCTCTTTCTCTCTCTCTCTCTCTCTCTCTCTCTCTCGCTTTTTCTCTCCACTTCAAATCCTTTCGGTGCATCAATATCAACACTTTAAACCGAAGGGCGCTGTGACTCTCCTACCTGCTGGCTACTCTTTATAACACCCCTCGCTAATATTGAGCTAAATGTGAGGAGCCGATACTAGCGTCCACACACTCTCTCTCTCTCTCTGTGGACGGTCTCTGCAGAAAGCTGAAAAGCTCACAGAGGAGTCCTAGAAAGCCACTGAGCCATGCCGTCCAAAAAAAACAGCAAAGGGTGCCGTCGAAGTTGGCAAAAATGGCGACTTTTAAGGGCAGTTGAATCTGATAACACTTTAACCCCCCGTCGTATCCACCTCTCCGCCTCAGGTGTGTGTCTGTCGACGGGGGTGAAGTGCCGGTGAGGAGGGTGCCTCACGGGGGTGAACCTCTCTCTTTTATCTCCTGCCAACAGCGTGTTAGGATCATGAGGTTCGTTCAAATGCATCGATTGGTGGGTCGAGCCCCCCACCACGAGCTCAAACCCTCACAAGCTTCTGTAAACACTTAAATCCAGAGGATCAATGCGGCTCATTCAACCTGCGGCATTTACACACACACAATCAATCCCAAACACACACACAGTCAAACGCACACACAATCAATCCCAAACACACACACATTCAAACACACACACACAGAGCTAATCCCAAACACGCACAAACACACACAAACCCAAACACACAGTAAATCCCAATACACACACACATAGCTAATCCCAAACACGAACACACATTTATCATTTATACTCACAAACACACAGTAAATCCCAACACACACACACACACACAATCAATCCCAAACACACACACAGTCAAACACACACAATCAATCCCAAACACACACACATTCAAACACACACACAGAGCTAATCCCAAACACACACACACCCAAACACACAGTAAATCCCAATACACACACACATAGCTAATCCCAAATACGAACACACATTTAACATTTATACTCACAAACACACAGTAAATCCCAACACACACACACAAAATCAATCCTAACACACTCACACACACACACACACACACACACAAAGTCAATCTCAACACACACACACACACACACAGCTAATCCCAAACACACACACATTCACAAATAAATCAGAAACTGATATGTCCCACAGAATGAACCGAGGGCTTCAGTATAAAAAATCAGCTTTTCAGTAAATGAGCTTTGGGGAGAAAAGAGGGCTGAGAGAGACAGAACTGTGGGCGAGCGAGAGAGACAGACAGACAGGAGAGCAAGAGAAATCGATTGGGGGTCCAGGTAATCTGTGGGTCTGTCCTGGTGTCACTGCAGTAGCAGCACAGCGCTGAGATCAATGAGGCTGCTGTTGTTCTTCTGTAATCCTTAACTATCCATAAGTAATTAACCTTCAGATGAGACGACAGGAAATAAATACAGAAGGGAGGGGCAGAGTGCCGCTGGAGACAGAATAACAATGAGAACCACAGAGTCTATTTTCCTCTCTGACTGTCTGTCTGTCTACCTGTCTGCCTCTCTATTCCCTTTCTATCTGGCTCTCCTTGTCTTTCTCTCTAACTGTCTTTATTTCTTTTTCTTCTGTCTGTCTATCATTCCTCTCTTTCTCACTCACGTCTCTTTGCCCCTTTCATCTGTCTTTCTCTCTCTACCTATCTCTTTATTCTCTCCCCATTTATCTGTCTCTCCTTGCCTGTCTTTCCTTCCGTCTGCTTCTGTCTGTCTGTCTGTAATTCCTTCTCGCTTTTTCCACCTCCCTCCATCTGTCTCTCTCTCTGCCTCTCTCTTTTATATTCCACCTGTCTCTCTCCCCATCTTCACGTCTGGGTTCCTTCCTCTCCGCCTATCTCTCTTTGCATCTGTTCGCTCTTTTACTTCCTGTCTGTCAACCTTTCCTTCCGTCTGTCCTACTTTCGTACGTTTACCTGTCCTCCACTTTTTTTGGGGTGTCTTTCATCACACCTGTCTATCTCTCCATCCACGTCTGTGCCCTCACGGTTCTTTCTAATATAATTATTATTCAACATTTGGGCATCTGGTGTTTTTTGTCTAAAGGTTAATTTCACCTGATAGAACGCTGTCATTTTGTTTACATCCATTTCGCCATTTTTCAGCCCTGTCTGTCAGTCAAACTCCTGTCTGTCTACACGACTCTGACTTTGACAAATCACAGACATCAACGAACTATTAGCTGAGCAAATGATCAGTAAGATGTGAGCCATCTGGCCCACGTGTAAGGCAATGAGACACTTACCTACAAATTCAGAGAGGAAAACCACAAAAAATGGAGTGACCAGGTCGTTGATGCCCTGCACGTATCCACTGGCAGGGTGACGAATGGCCCAGATGAACAAAATCCTTTCAAAAACCTGAAAAACAAAGACAATACCACTACATGACACACGATGATTCATTTCTCATGAGAACTGTGATTATCGTCAGCACTTTCAGCACTTTATTGTTGCCTCATTTACACTCTTGACAAACTAACAGGTCCAATCAGAAATCTGCATTATCAGTATTATCTGTATTTTAAGTGCTGTGCTGCATTCTGAACTGAGGATGCATTTTAAAATCCAAAATTTGTGAATTTGAGTTGAATTTGAACTGACAACTTAAACGAGATGTGAAACTTTAATTTGAATTAGAATTTGAATTTAAAGAGGGAAGTAGAATTTAAATTAAATTCCAAAAATATGTATTTATTTTAACAAGGCTTTTAAAACTAGTCTTACATTTTTATAATGAATTAGCCATAAACATATCAAAACGAAAAGAAAAAAAAATCATTTATAAATTCCCTTTAATTGTAATGCATTTTAATGTAAATGTGTTTAATGTATTAAATGTTTTATCTGGGAAAAACATTTCAAACAGTAAAAAAGCAATAAATATTGTGTAATTATGTTTGGCTACAAACTTGGACTAAAATCTCAGTTTGAATTAAATAAATTCTTCCTTCTGTCACGTCCAATTAAAATTCTAATAAAACAAACAATAGTAGCTCAATTATTCAACTCTTCAAATGTTACCCAGCCCTGGTTTCTGTAGTTTTGTGGTTTAGAGGCTTTCTACACTTTATTATGTGTGAAACACCACAGCGCCTCCTGCTGGCAGGAATGCGATGAGATGAAGACGCAAATGAAAAATCTATGAGGGACATCAAACTCTCCTCTCGCTTGTGAAGGCATGAGTTGTGCGGTGCTTGTTGCCTGAGATTGTTTCTTTTGTGGGCGTCTGTAACAGGTGTTGAGAGACTCAGGTGTTAATGCAGATGAAGATTATCACCCACCTCCTGCACCAGCGGCTGCTGGAATAAAGGAATCAAAGGATTTGTTCTTGGGATATCTTTGTGAATCTGTGAAAACACACGCAAACACACAAGGGTAAACTCCAACACACACCCACAAACCGCTTACCGTCTCTGTGTGTCAGAAACACCAGTGACCCGAGTGAAAATAAGAAAATAAATCAATATGCCCCAAAGCACTAAATTGAGTTACACGTGCTTTTTCCCTTCTAGTAAATGGAAGAAAACTATCAGGGCCAAACGCCATATTGATCCGATTCATAACAAGCTCCGCACGAAACCCGAATGAATTCGCTTAATAATGCATAATGTCCTGTTCGGCTTGCAACCCTTAGCGAACAACTAGTTCTTTTGTATTTTACCTCCTGTTTCTGCGTCTACCTCCATCATATCCTTTAAGAACGACTCTGTAGTGATGCAGGTCACGAGACGGTCACAGAAGTGCCGTCCACTTGGATTCAGTGCTGTTCTCTGCCCTCTCTTAGCTGTGACCACACTAAAAGGTCATTTAATGTTTCTCTGCAGACAGCCAGGGGCCAGTCCAACAGCTCTGTACAACCATATAAATCCTTTTAAAGGTCTGTGTCTGATTTGTATTGCGCTGGATGAAATGAGAGACCGGGGGGCCGACGGGCACCGAGTGGAGAGGAGGCAGGGAATACGAATCGACTACTAGTACTGCATCATTAACCTGAGTTTTACTGCCTATAATCATATTGATCTCAACTCACAACATCTGGGGGTGCTGCCACAGCGTTCTGTAGCTTTCTGACTGGTGTAACCTTGACTGACTCACTGCAGATATGGCTCAGCATGATGCATTGTGGGATTTTTTTAAGAGACTCCAGTGGCCAAGTAACAAACTCAGCAGAATGATTAAAAACCTTCGTTTAAATTGATCTCGTTTAGAATAAAACGGCTATTCCTTCATGTAAGAAGTTAATCATCAGCCACCATCAGAAGTAATCGTCACCTAAGCTTAATAACTTTTTTAAATATTCATTTTACGTGATTGACTGGAAACGCATTAAATTAGAAGCTGTAAAAAGGAAAGACTGATAATGAATTCGCTGCTTTTTGAAGACTTTTCCCATGGCATGTTCACAGCAAAGTTTTCTTGGCCCGTAATAAAGTCCATCACCTAAGGCCATCTGTTCGAAATGGTGTTAAAGACTTCAGAAATCATTTTTTGAGATTAAAGAATAAAAAACACATTCAGTCTTATAAAGATCTGTGAGGTGCACTTGATTCTGACTAAGGACTGGCCAGGAAATGTGGCTGGTAAAATGACAAGCCCTGCTGGATCCGCACAGGCAATATTTATAGTCTCTCTTATCTTCCTGTTTTTAGTGACGTTAACCCCATTCAACTGAAAATACCTTGATTAACATTAAAATTAAACGTTATCTGAAATTCAAATTCTAATAACAGACTTTTCTGGCATCATGACAACACAATTTTAATACTGTGTATGTACTGTGAAAATCGCTATATAATTAAATTTAATGTAAAAGATTGTCTTTTGACTTCATTGACTTTTAAGGTGCTGTAAACATCCAACAATTCCCCCATTACCTGACAGTCCAGACAAATCCAAACTGTCTCTGTAACAGCCCTAGACTCATAACCAGCCAAAGACTGTATAAACTTCAGCCAATGAGAAAACAGAGGCTGTCTGACATGTCTTTGAAGGCGGAGTTTTGAATGGGGGGGTGTGGTTGACTAAAATCACAGATTATCAGCCATGATAAAAAACATTTTCTTATGACAGATTCAGTTCATGACAAGCTTAATTTACAATCATAAACATCTTCCCTGTTTCAATCGTGTGAAATGAACTGCTTTCAGTGGTGCACTGAGGTAATACTTCACCTGTTTAAATGCACTGGGTTTAAGTTTAGCTGTTTACAATCTGCTTGTTTTTCCACTAAATTCTCCCTCTAAGATCAATATTGTGTGTCTAGCTGTTTTTCTAGAAGACAGCAGGATATTTGCCTTTACCTTTAACAATTAGAACTTATTCCATTAAAAGCTGGGGATAAAAACTACTTTAAAATATAACTAACCAAAGAATCAGCTAACACAAATCGACAGTCTTGCTTTGGCTCTTTGTTCATGTGGAAACTAATTTTTGCAGTTTCTCAGTATTTAGACTCACATACTGCTGTGTGGCTACTGCCTTAAATCTGGTCAACTTTGAAAACGTACACAGGGTGAAACCATGTGACTAACATGTAAAATGACCAATCACAGTTAACTTTTGTTAACATCATGAACTATTAGTTAACCATAGGTAACCATAGGGACGCCATGGATACATGCATCTACTAAATGAATAATATACAAGTGGCACACACACACAAAAAATCTTTTAAAAGATCTAATGACACAAAACTTACGGACACTGTCCAAACTAGTACTGTTCAAACTAGTACTTTTTAGGTAACTAGTACTTTTCACGTGTGTGTTATTGTAGCAGCCACTATAAATGTGACTATTCAAATTCATCACAGGATTCCTGTAAATCTGCTATTTTGTTGTACAGCGTTCATCACACAGTCTTTAAATGTTCAGTCTGTGGGTGAGCTGTCTGAGGCTGCTGAGTAACAGACTGGCTGAGAATTACCTGTCGATACGTGTCTCTGTGGTTCTCGTCTGTTCTGGAGTGGTAATACTGCTCAATGAAACCAAAATACTCCTCCCTCTTTCTCTGGAGAACTAGATCCCGCCGCTCCTGATTGGCTGGAAGGTAGCCCTGGGAAAAACAACAGGGAGAGAGGAAATGAGATGGGAATTTCCAGACCTTTAGAAGGGAAGTTTTTGTAGACCTACATTAAACACATTAAAGCATTATGTAAAGGATTATGTAGATTCTCTTCAATATGGGTTTTGCTAAGCTAGAAATAATTATGTTTATACACATATATACACAAAATAAATATGAAGTACACATTGTTATGTTCTCAAAAGATTAAATATTACAATGAAATCCATAACATGTGTTCATATCTACAGATATCTGTAGCACAAATACAGTTAAGTGTTAAAGTTTAAATCTTCAATCCATTTTGGGGTTAAAAATGAACAAAAACAGTTATTGAGAAGTACAAAACAGATCTGCATTCAACACAATCTCTTTATCTTACCCAGACTCGCAACGATAGGTGTAACCTGCAGTTTTATGTTTCAAACAGAGATGGCGATAGAGAGACAAAAGTTACAGATTGCAGCTTTAACTAAAAAGTCAAGAATACAGAACACAAAGTAAAAGTAGACTTCATAAACTAATAATATCTCTGGATCTCCGGCAGAAACATTACACTTCTAATGAGGTAGCTAGTAAATGAACACATAGCTGGATGCAATTGTGCAAGTACATAGTTTGTAGCTACAGAAGAGTCTCTAAAGAGAAGACAACAAGTATTACAACGAGGTATTTGTAGAGCGGATGTGTGGGTGTTGAAGCTGTCAGTTAGATGGTTGTCATGGCTCTCCATCATGTTTTAAAAAAAAGCATTTTTAAAGCCTCTCCCCCCTATTGTTTTTCAACTCATTTTAATGAGCACACACAGAGCTGCCAACTGCTTAAAATACATAAATAACAACGTACACAGAATCCGATTCTGAATTCTGCACGTGTCTGTAGCTTTAGGCGAATAATAAATGGGAAAACGCAGTCCTGTCATTTTGAAAATTCAAAATGATCTTAAATCGAGTTTCCATTGTGATTCCGAGAAGGTTTTTGCCGACTTCTGTATCACATGGAGGTTGGAAACGATCACGTACAGTGACGGGATAATTACAGTCTGCACTTTAGTGACCATTTTCACAGTAAAACCTTCTGGAAAACACACATCTTTAAATGCATTCACTGTAAAATAAAGTTAAAGGCTCTGGTCACTGTGTTGTGTCTATGTGCAGATGATTGATTGTCCCATCATGAGTATTTCATTTTTAGAATGCAAGTTTAAATAGGTTTAATTATTTAACTTAAAGCTACAATCTTTTTGTTAAATATAAAATCATTATTGAGCAAGTATATAACAGATCAGTGTGTCCAAAATGCTCTCCTTACAATAACCCGATTTAAAACGGTAAGATTATATTAAGATTTATAAATTGAAGGTTTGAAGGTCAGGTTTTCAGATTTCCTTGGAAGCATCAGTTTGGCCTTATTTTACTTAGTTATGCAGTCACCTGCAATTTTATGTTTCAAACTGAGATGATGGTCGAGAAGCAAAAGTACAGATTACAGGTTTAACTAAACATGTTAAGTAATACCAACATTGTTTTCCATCTTGTGGTTTTTAAAAGCCAAGACGCACCTTATGTAAACATAAATATGCGGTTTTACACATGCTCAAAGTACAGTGACATAACATTGAAATAATACAGACCCTCTGAGCCCTGAAACATCAGATGCTCTTTGTAATTATAATCTGCTTATGTGAAACTAAGACAAAATGCTTTTGTTTGGCATATTATATTAGCTTTCTTTCAGTGTGCATCTTCCACAACCTTATACATACAGAATTATTCTGTGTAATCCTCAGCAAACAGAGCATGAAGCCAGGCTGGGGTGGCGGTCTGCATGTGTACAGCCTGGAGGTGTGTGTTATTGACTGCATAACCATGTGCCAAAAGGTAAATGAGGCTTTTAAAACGTTCTCAAACATCCTCACGCATGCACTCATAACACCTCGACCCGCTCGAGTCTTTCTGTGATGCCGTTCACAGCTCTGCTGACATAAATTACTCGCCAAGGGAAATAATACAAGACAAATCAATAACACACATTAAACTGAAAGGGCCACGGAAATTTTATAACCTCTGATATTCTCTGCAGAACGCAGACGTTTGCAATGCACGCAGACAGTAAATAATTTCTCCCTTAATTTCACGGCGAGTCAGCATCGATGCTACACTGGTCTACGTCTCCTGATTTTTTTTCCCCCATCACCATTCTCTCCGTCAACGCAAATGAAAGGTTTAAATGTAAAAATTAAAAGTGTGAGTTACCGATAATAGTCTCCAGGTGATTGGCCGGACTTCTCGTGGAATTCCAGACCAGCTGTGCTTGCGTAACTCCTCTGTACAAAAACAAATATAGGAAGAGAGATACAGACATTACTGGAGCAATAACAACACACACACACATTCAAAAGAGTGTAAATTATATTAACAGTTAAAAGCATCAGGAATTCATCTGTATGCTGTGATGGAACATCAAGTAAACACTCATCTTTCATCACACGACAGACACATTTACTGTTCTACCCCTACAGTCAATACACAATTAGTTTTAATTAGCAAACACAATCACATTATTCACAGATATGGCACCTTGATCTATGGTAACTCCAATAAAACAGTTACGGCTGGTATTTGACCTAGACATTGATTAAAAATTACGGCTGAAGAGTTCATATGATGAAGCAGTGGCTGTAGATGATGAAGATGATGCTGGCTTGAGTGTTTCATTTACCAATTATTTTTCTGTCAACTCCATATGCCATACACTGGGGAAAATAGGAAGTAAGTTTTGTAGAATATTTTTATATAAGTATATGTAAGTTTTAGTATTATATAAGTTTTGTAAATATAAAGTAACTTTTAATTCATACAATTGCAAAGCATGGAAGTCGTTGTTATGATAACAAGATGAACCACAGTGAATTTAAAGAGACAGTTCATGTAAAAATGAAAATTCTTCCATCATTACTCACACTCATTTCAAAGCTGTATGACTTTATTGCTTCTGAGGAACACAAAAGAAGATATTTTGAAGTATTTTGGTAACCAAACAACAGTGTCACACATTGACTTCCACTGTATAGACACAAAACCACTGAGATATTCTCAAAATATCTTATGTGTTCCAAAGGAAAAAGTGAAATTTTGAAGTTTGGGTAAATGATGAAAAATATTAATTTTTGCGTGAATTGTCTCTTTAAATTAGAACAATTCTCTGTTTCTTGCACTTTTTTTTTTAAAAGTAGAACAGTTCAATTCCAGATCATTCTAAATCTGTTTTTATTTGTTGTTGTTACAAACACAACACAGGTAGACAACATTACACCATATATCAGACCTGTCCAGGTGCTAAAGTCTACATGATTTTATGGTTTTCGTTTTTGCAAACTCCTGCCCAGAACTCATTGTCTTTGTGCACCCCTGTGAAATCTCAAAGTCTCGCTGAAAACATCTGGTGAGATCGCTCCTGGGTCGTTTTCAGTTAGAACAAACACCAACCTGATATCAAAGCTCTCCTGAAATACTAATGGTATTGGACACCTGCCAAGCGTAATACGATAGCAAAATGATGAAAGATCTCAGAAGCCATTATGAACCCAAGATTCTGCAGAGGAACCCCCTCCAACTATATCAGCAGCACATTTTTCATAAAGCGCTGAAAAATGCATAGGCATTATTTTCCTCCAATGACTGATGATTCTCATTCACTCGTGATTTGGGCCTGTCACTCAGGAAGCTTGCAGCCTGCGGAGGCTGAAACTTTATTATGAAAGGAAGAAGAGTGAGTTTTTGGTAGGATTATTACAGTCGCACAAATGAAGGAACGTGCACGCAGAACTTGTTTCTGCTCCGACGGCTCGCAGGTGCGCTCGGAGACACGATCGGTTGGAGAACACGGAGCGAACAGAAGGGCCTCTCAGCGTGAATTCAGGAAACTGGGATAACACCACAGAACAGATTTATCCTTGATGCCATCCAACACCATCTTACCTGGCAAACAAATCCGACTAGAGGTGGTGAAACAGGCGAGAACGGGGGGCTTTTAAAATGGTCTATCAAATGAAGGACTTTAATATCTTATAATCAAACCAAGGGGAGAAGAAATAACCTGATAAGTGGGGAGAGACATTTTCTAATTCTTACCAGCAGGCTCATGAATATTAATTAGATGATGTAATGTTCGCTAAGTAGTTTTTGATGAAAGGCAGGAAATGGGTACTAGCCGTATTAGAAATATACAATATGTTCCTCCAATACTGGTCAACCAAGACAAGTCATCCACAAGTGTCCAGTTTGTCACACGGGTAACATACCTCATTGCTTTTATTACCTTTTAAAGCTAAAACAAACTCAGCAAGATTTACTACTAGTTTTATTTAACTTACCCAGGTCTGTGTTGGGGCTGGAAAGCAGCTGCCTAAATTTATCCAATCGCGTTTTCTCTCTCACTGTCATGGGCGGAGCTCCTGAGGCATTTTGGTCCGAAATGCGAGCAACCAGTGGTATGACGGGCCGTACAGGTAGTGACTGCTGTTTCTGCAGAGTATTGCGTGCTGTACGGGATGGAGAACAAAAAAGACCAATTCTACACTTTCATTTTTAAATTATAATCAATGGGACAGTAAACAGCTCCTTACGATGCTAACGCTTGTAAATAATAACTAACTGCAAACCTGTGTTAACATTCAGCTGGGCGTCACTACAGGATTTCACCACCCTGCCGTTGGCTGAACCCCTCTCAACATCTAATTGATCTAGATCAGGCTGTGCGTTGATTGGCTCCTGCCTGTCTGGTGGGCGGGGTTGTGGATCTGTGTCTTCTAGGGCTTTGGAGAGTTTGAGGCACGGAGTTTGAGGCATGGATCGAGATTGGACAGGTGAGGATGAGGTCTGTTTGAGACCGAATATACCGTCGTCGTCCTCATCATCGATGTCCCACGCATCATTGGTACTTCGTGCAAACTCGTGGAACGTTGAAGGCTTTTTGGATTTGGTGTTCACACTGCTGACCTTTGGAGTGTCTTTAAATCTGAAAAAAATTACAAAATGAACTTTTGAAAGCAGATATATTGCCCTGAATACACAGAATGACATAACAAATAAACTTGGAACAAAATATACAACAAACAGATGCATTGGATGAAAATCCTACACTCAAAAAAACGTTTGTTAATGAAACTATAGAAGAAAAAATGAAGAGAATGAGCAGACAGATAACTGAAAGACGAATGCTCGAGGAAGAACGGACACAGTGAAGAGCTAGCAGCACTTACTGCCGGTGTCTGCGTGGGTCCAGAGGGGGGTGTTGTGCTCCATACACTGGCTGTAAGCTGAGAGAAAGACAAGCTGATGTAAGCTTTGAAAAGATAGAATGAACCAGAACTGGGTGATAGACACGAGTCCCTGTCAAACATGTGTATACATCTACACATGATTAATATTTTACACAATATAGATTAATAGTCATTGTCTTAACCATCTTCACGAGATGCATTTTGGGATGGATTTTAAACAGTACTGAAGGAGATTTCATGAAGGATGGCCACTTGTTGCCTCCTCCACCATTTTGTGGTTCAATATATGGCAAAAATGTAATTAGTTTTGTAAAATACTAAGTTTTGCAACTCTATATGCTAATGCATATGGAACAAAAATGAAACTCTCTCATTGTGAAATGAATTGTTGCGAATCAAAGTCTTTGGATATCTCAACGGATAAATAAAACACACATCAAACTCATTTGATATATTCACGCTGATTTTGGTGTATTTGGTGTAATTTTATATTGCAAAATCAATGATGATAAAGAATATTGTGAGAAATCAATATATATCACCCAGCTCCAATCACAAACAGAGGGAAAGCTATTTTTCTTCAAATCAACAGACGCAGAGAAAGTTTAAGGCAATTTTGGGGCAGTGACAGTAAGAAATACAGCTCATATTAAAAAGCAGAGGAACGGTTGTTTCCGCCACATTACTATGAGACAAACACATTAATACAACTCCAGATTATTGGAGGCTGTTGTGAGTTATCGTACAGTTTCCTGTATAACAGTAAAATACGTCCAAACGCTGCAGTGCTAAGCAGAATCTTCAAGGCAACAGGGCAATTGGCAAGCTCACGTTGTTGAAGGGAAAATTAACAGTTTGGTTTTTACAAGGTCCTTTTTCTGTTGATAACAGTTCAGCTAAAACCCTCACAATACTAAATGTATTATGTGCAAATGGGGCTACAAGATAATTGGCACAATGCATCTGAAATACAGCTCATCAATTTTTATGCAAGTAGGGAGAAGAAATAGTAAATTATTTCCAGGTATGTAAGCAAGCTGCCTGCATCTGCATAAAATACCGGGTTGTGAGCGGGTGCATATTTGAGTAAGTGAGCAGTTTTCCACACGGCACCGTTATCATACACAAGAAGTGTTTCTTCCGCCACACACACACACTTATCCAAATGAGGACATTCCCTAGACTGAACAACTAGTTATAAACACTCTAACCCTAACAGAAAACTCTTTGCATTTTTACAATAAAAAAAAACTTGTCCCCAAAAGCAGGTTTTGCTGACTTTTGGATACAAATGTATCCCCAATATATGGTTAAGTTAACCCACACACACCAAAGACAACAGTTTTCACACTATTACCAATATACACAATATAAAGAAAACCAGACAAAACAATAATTAACTTTTCATTAGGAAATGTTATTCCAGTCATATTAAAGACACATCGGTGTGTAAATGTCTTTACATGAGTCTTTCATAACTCTTGGGCAGCTAGTTAACTGCAGTTGTTAGCAGACATCTGCTGTTAGCTTAGCATGCTCTTTCCTTTCTGTTGAGATGAGATAAGCAAAGGGAAACTGGCCACACCCCTTATCTACTCATGCCACGCCCACCGTGTGTCATACAACTGCAACAGATCCACCTAAACAA
>JAZGTK010007238.1:4108-19642 GCA_036877625.1 Ambastaia sidthimunki | reverse complement strand
CTGTCACCCCGGCTGTGGCGAGCTGCTGTGGTGCTGCTGTGAGCTTCAAAGACTGCAGGCCTGCCCGCAGCCCTAATTAGAGGGTGGCTGCCTTGAGCTGGGGACAGGCTAGCGGAAAGTGTGCGCAAGTGCACACACTGCGCTTCAGTGGCAGCAGGCTGATGCCATGAAGGAGAGATAGTGTTCTACCATCCTATTCTACACTAGTCTCTCTCTCTCTCTCTCTGCTATGGTCCGTGGTCCAGGCCTGGAGGGAAGCAGCTAGTGTAGGAGATGTTATAGCCAGCAAGGCTGTAACTGGAAAATCTGGGCCCCCCGATCATATATTTCTCTGGATCCCTGACCTTTTTTTTTACATTAAACAGAGATGTGGTGGATGCTGTACGTGTTCTGACACACGTGCCACACAGAGCTGGAATTCTGTTTGTGTCCAGTTATAATCGCACCATTATTAGCAAATACAATGTTTTTCAGTGTTTTTCTCATTAAAGGTTATCTTGTGTCAATTCCTGTAGTTGTAGATCTATTTTTTTAAAAAAATCTCAGCCTTAAAGGGGATGAAGGGTGAACTTCACATACCATTATCTGAAATAATTACAGGAGTTGTAGTTTCTAAACCTGTAGTTTATTTTATTGAAATGAGAGTACTGTAAATGTCTAACAATGTACTTAGTGTATGTCAATCTAAGTGTCTTTATTTGAAGCAATGTGTGTTTTAAAGCTTTTCCTGGCATCTCACTTATGTTTTTTTTAGCTTACCCGAATATTGAACAGAATCAAATGAAACTGACATGAAGTTAATAACATCAAACATCAAAATATTATATAAAATAACATCAAAATATTATATAAACAGTATATTCTATAAATAATGTGCAGATTACCAACCATTGATTTAAATAATTTTGCATCACACAGATACAATGATTAATCATATTTATTGTATTTAATACAATAGTACATTTAATTCATGTTTTTATTTTGTATCCTTAAACACTACTTAAATAATAGTCTTCTTTAGTAGTTGTGGGCCATCTAGAGCTGTAGGCCCCTGGAGTCAAACACATTTTACCCCATTAGCGACGGCCCTGAGTCTCCCGCTATAGGATATAGTCTCAGTTTGTGGTGGATAAATGTAGCCGGTTATTTCCTCAGTTTAATGATTTAGTGACCATCACAACAAATTTTCATCATCCCCATTCCTCAAAAGATTATCATTTCACAACTCTGTCTCAGTTTCCCTTTTTAGTGAGCCATTAGCAGACAGCGTGACGATGAATCGGTTTATTATCACAGCCACATCTCCGCCTGGACTGTTAAATGCTGTTTATGAGCAGCGCTGTAGCATAAAGGTCCTATTTTTGCTAATTTTAACCTCTTCCCTGTCTGTCTTCAGGTCCCCTCACATTCCCTGTCTCACCTATATACAGAGGGAGACCCACAAGCATGCAGTATAGCTAATCTGACCACAGGTAAACAACATCTTACCACAGACATGCTCACTTAGGGCTATAATGGACAAAAATACCACATGGCAATGAATGCACACTCACACACGAGTGTACACACACACACCTTCAAGCAGACTGACTGTTTGTTGCTCTCAGACAGCGCTTATATCATTCAGGGTTTTCCAAGTAAGACCACAATCTGATTCATGACAAATTTTCTGTCCTCATGGTTTGTGTATATATTCAGTGCCTTTACAGTAAATTCCTCATAGCTCTTTCAGCTGGGGCAAGACATGAAGAGTTGGGAGGGGGAGTTAAACAGACACAGAGTTAGGTAGGAACGGTCAGGATATTTACAGTCAGCTAATATTTACTCAGGTTTCTCTCTGTGATTTATTGTTATTGCTTTATTATTTTGTTTAGCCATAGTCGGCTAGTACCTTCATGCTCTATATGCTGCTGTTATTTATTTAAACAACGTATGCAACCTTAAACCTCTCATAAAGAAACCGGAGCTGCAGTTGGCCTGCTGTGGTCTGAAGGCCACAGTCGTATCCACAAATCACCAAATAACAGACATATGTTTGAAAATAGGTTTTTCTATTACACTTTGTTTTACATTATTACACTTTCCACTGTTCTGTTTTTTTTAATATCAGCTATTTATTCTAACTAGATTTGCAGTTCCTGAAGGAAATACCAGCGCTCGCAAGACACCAAAACTGTGTTTGACCAATCACAATTAAGTATGCAAACAGATGTAAGAAGGAAGACCAATCAGAAGTTCAGTATATAAAACACTGAGAATGTAAAGAAAATGTTGCCATTTGAACTCAATGCTAAACATTCTTTTAGTGTATGTTGATTTATAATTAATATACCTTTAGTAGTAAAAAAATGATGTTTACAAAACTAATAAATGGATAAACAAAGGTTAAATTATGTGTATATGAACCAGTTAATACCTTAAAAAAATCTTACTGGAAAATATAAATACTGTAATTTTAGTGCTACTCTGCAACTAGCACTGTAATTAAAGGAAACAGGCTATTTTTAATTCACTTGGTTATGCAATCCACTATATCTTCTAATAAATAAGCCAAACTATTAAGATATTAAACAGGCCAAACAGAGTGGAAACATTTTGGATATCTACAAATGATCAGACATTTATTTCCACATATAGATCTGGGTGGAGGTCTTCAGACTCACAATTGGACGCTGAATTCAGAATAGGAAGGAAAGTGGAGGAGGTTCATAGAACAAACTTCATGTTCACAAAAAGATTCAAATCAAAAGGAAGTAATAATGGCAACTCCCATGCGGCCACTGAAAGTCATTGGTACATGGCGCTAGCGTGTGCTAACAGTCCCACCTCAGCCGCAATTTGTCATCAGGGGTGATTTAAAACAGGCGAGCGCAATCAGTGACCAGCGTACAGATGCACTCAAACCAAAACATCAGTCTGTGATCTTCACTGATCTTCACATTTGAAACGTCAACGGCTGGGGCTACAATCACGCTAGTTTCAATACTTCTGTAGGAACAACAGAATTCCCCGGATTTGACATTTAATCAGAAAGAATAATAATGACTGATGGTATTGTCTTCTATGTTTCTGTCAACATATCTTTAATCTCCACAGAAACACCCTTCCTGGACAAATTATATTTCTGTACATTTTGAGAAGAGTAAAGAGGAAGAAAATTAATAAAAAAAAATCAAACACTTTTACTGAAGGAAGGGAAGAGCTGAAATAACACAACACTTAAAGTTCACTTAAAAATTCTCTCATTGTTTCATTCTTAATAATTCCAATTAAGTTATTTTATTTAATTACAGTGACTAGAGACCGGAGCTTTCAAGCTTCCAAATGGACACAAAAACACCACAGAAGTATATATTTACGTGGTCCATATAACTTGTACACTACATTCCAACCTCTGAAGTCATGTGATAGCTTTGTGTGAGTAACAGACTGAACATCTTAAAATCCACCTTTGCTCCCATTGGTGTTATTATAAAAATCATGAGATAAGTAGCCATATCTGACTTAGATCGAGCGTATTCGCTTCACAAAACTCAACTCACTGACTCATGTCACAGCTGTTTTTAAGTTAACAGGAGCAACATAATTAGCCAATGACAACTTGATGATCATGTGGATTCAGAAGAATTATGAACTAGTTTCATGAAATACTTTTATGGTTTTTTTGCGTCCTTTTTGAAGCTTAAAGGCTCCAGTCTCCATTCATTGTAATTTCACGCTAAAGACTGACCAGAAAAAAGACAACATGAGTAATGAGTAATGAAAAACTGGAACTTTTGATTTTTGGGTGAAATATTTCTTTAACACAGTGATGTTTGTGTGTGTGTGTGTGTGGAAAGTTCTGGAAATGAAAGGTATCGTCTGTGTGGCACTGATCAGTGATGTTATGTGAGCCAGAGTCGGAATTGCTTGCATCGCTCAGCGCTCCGATCCAAAAGCGCACATTCCCACATCCCAGCGCACCACTTTAAAGAGCGTCCGGCTGCTCTGGTTCACCACTCCCTGAAGAAAATGCAACTCTAAAACGGCAAATATCAATACATTCATTATGCCCCTTATATTTATACATTTATATTTGTGCTTTTATATAATCCTTGTATTTTGTTGCTAATAGTATTTTTAGAGAGGTGACGCAAGGCCACACTAGACTGGCAAAGACGCTGTATGTTTTTCGAGAGAGAGGGAGAGAGAAAGAGAGAGATATTAACCCATCTGTAACAATCCAATAAGTTTCTTAAAGCCATTACAAAGCCTTTAAACTAGCAGATGTTTGGAATGACATAAGGGTCCAAAATTAAGCTTAAACGCAGGTAAAAACAGCTTTAATCATCAACTGTCCAACCTCATTAGAAACTGCAATACAATATTTGGTTTAAAACAATTGTAAGAACGTAATATTGTATTTTATATATATATATATTGTATTTTGAATTGATGTAAGTCACATGAATGTTTAAAATAACATCAAAGATGACCATGACTATAAAGAACATTTATAGTTACTTTTTTCTAACAAGTTTTGCCGTAGTGAAATATTTACAATCTGTTTATCTAGACAGTCTATCTAGAGTTTCCCTACTTGAACTCCATGTTTTAGGTGGACAATATGTGGACATGAAATATATCCTACATCAAGTCATGAATGAACATATTAGAACAAATTCACATATCAAATTCATGGTACACTTTCAAGAAGAACTTGTTTATGGCCTGTACACTCTCTTTTCTTTTAGCTGTTCTCGCAGGAGTTTTAAATGGACAGATTTGAATCACCTCTACAAGTTCACATAATCAGACAGCCTGAACATTTATTGACAGGGTTGTCTGTAAATGTTTAACCTGTGGAATAAAGGGAAGAGGGCAGAGGGAAAGAGAGAGAGAGAGAGAGAGCGGAATAAACAGCTCTGTGGCTGGACTGACCTCTTTTAGCTTTGTCTTACTGATAGCTTCACAGCCTCTGGTCCATGAACTCTGAATTACAACACAAAGAAAAAAATTGCACACAAACACAGCACAATGCAAACCAGTTTTATACCCATTTTGTAAGAAGGCAGGCTGAGACAGTTAGGATTTAGTTAGAACAGCCTAGATAGACGTTTTGCTGGGTGTGACTGTTTAATATAACCAACTGAAGTGTATTTTCAGAGAGGGGTACAGTGTCTGTTATTTCTAACCAGTGCCTAGTTTAAAAACAGGTTAATCACTGTATAACTGTATTGGGCTTTATTGACCAGTATAATTTATGGACATGCTGTTATGACTGTACTCTAAGTTTCATTTTAATAAATGTTCTCTTGTTTTAAGATTTGCAGTGGAGTTGATTCTCTGTAGATGTATCAGATCTTTGCAATGCCATGTTTCTTCTGTAAAACACAATAGAAGATGTTTTGAAAAAGAATGTCTTTTTTTCATGCAATGGACTTCCATTGTATGAGAAAACAAACAGCTTACAATTTCTGGCAGAATTGTAATTTTGGTGTTAACTATTCCTTTAACTCTAAAGTATAATGACTAATATTAATATGGGAAACCCCCTCTATGGCCCACAAACTATGTCCACCCTCAGAAGGACCAGTGGCTCCAGCAGCTAAGCAGGGGGTCTGCCCTGCAGAACAGTGGGTACGAGGGAGTGATATTTACACTCGAAACTCCAAACACACTCTTTCATTGTTTGTGTGTGTATTGTGTTTAGCACATAATCACTTTAGCTTGCTCCCACAGATTTTGCTGATTGTTCATATTGTTTCATTGAATTTAATTTACACAGACCCACAAATAGTAAACTGACTGAATGGAGAGTTGTCTATTTGTTGGCCATTTGTCACATGAAGAAGGGACACAGAGACATTATCTGACCTAAGGTTACACAGCACAGTTTTTTTCTCTTTCCAGATTTGGTGATACAACCTTATATACTGTAAGTGCGTTTACTGTATGCAGTTGATTAGCTCAATTAATTTTGATATCCCTCAGTTTATAAAATCAGAGGAAAACTGTGTTTACAATAAGTCCACATATAAAAAAATGTGATGTAGTCCTATCATATTTTTTAAAATATTATTTTATTTTAAATATTTTTTCGAGTTTTCAATAAATCACATTTTTGTACTATGGAGGAGCTTCTAGGGAAATTAAAATGATTTTTTTTTATGGTACAGTAAAAGTAAATAAAAGCCTGTATAACCTTTTACCAAGAAGGAATTTTATCTTTACCTTATTGCTTGTATACCTTCCAGGGCATGTGTTCTGTACTATGTGTGTATTTCCTGCTTTACAAACTGAGGAATGGGTCACAAATATTTTTACCACAGCTGTAAACAAATAGTTGTTTGTTACTCACACTAACATGAATGATCAACAGGTGCCACAGGGCTTGTCATAAAACATAAAACATAACTGTAGACACCTCAAAACTTCAGTGGTCTTCTTACTTGACTCTCTTTGTGTGCCAGAATTGGATGGACATCAGCAGCACTGGGCAGGAGAGCAGAATAAGTTCCTAGCACCCTTGATAAGGCACCTACATAGTCGACAAGTTCAGCAGGAGAATGTGATGAAAGAGGTTGATTGATTGCGCTAATACAACTGCTTTTAAAATGTTTAGAACTGCTATACTTTTGCATCATAGCGAGTTGCCATGACGACACTGCATGACTAGCTTGACGTGTTGCTAATACACTGCATGCCTGAACTTTTAAGCTCAGGATATGTTAATCCAGAACTATTTGAGTTGGGTTTTGTTTGTTCCACAGAGTAAATGAATGTATATCAAACGTATAAAAAATAAATGGCAATTCTTCTATAGTGATATATTGACGAGGTGCTACGAGCCGGCCACAGCAAGCACACAGCCCTTCACAGAGACTGCAGTACAGCTCCAGGCTGGGAGCAGGAGGGGTGTGTGTGGTTTTGGGGGGTGTTGGGGTTTAAAACTCCCAGCCTCTAATCCTGACACACTGTCTCCACCAATTAGAACTCCTTCAAAAGGCGAAAGGGGAGGAAAAAACAAAACCAGAAAGCCAGCGAGGGCATATTTAGTAACATTTTGGCAAGCTATAATTACATGTATGGCTAACAGAGAGATTTAACTGCTGTTTACCCATTGATTGACAAGGCAGAGAACTACACAGTTTCAATACAAGTCTGGGACAGCCAGACACGCAGAGGCAGAACGCAAACAAATGAGTTTGAGAATGATAAAGGTTAACACTCAACTGCAACCGCTTTAGGTCTGAACAATGATGCTTTTTACATATAATATTTAAGGTTAGTTTCTGTTAGCTATAATCTGTCAGCTATAAGTAGAGCAGACGTTAACAGGATAGAGGTGAGGGTAAATATTTATCATGACAAAATGAAATTCCAGTCTCTTTTGATCAGGCATCTAAATCAAAACACCTAACACACCAGCTACTGACCGTAAGGTCACTGTGGTCGGCAATGTTCAGAGGGTTATAATTACCTTACAAGTCAATATTGACCCTTGGAGGGAAAAGTGTCACTGTAGGGGCTTTGGTGATCACAGAAACAAATTCCTAAGAATCTATTCTAAACCTATAACAAACATGGACAGAAATGTTTAAATATCAAACTCCATATCAAAGGTTTCGCCAATTTTTAAATAGCCATATAGCGTTTAGTGTACATCACAGCTATGAACCACGATTTGCAACTTGTATACTTGCCTGTGACAAATTATATTGGGGGAGGGGCTTTTCCATTCTAGAGTGCGTTTCATTGGACAAAAATTTGGATACGCCCTTGAAGGTGAGATGAATCATCAGTATTTTTAAACTACTTTCCAGAAAAGAAATACTGTAGATTTTAAAAGTGTTTATCTGCTGAAACATACTTTTGACAGCTTTTGGCACAATGCTAGCATAGCAAAGCTGACATACATGGACTAAAATCCAGAAAACTCATATTTTACATTTTGAGAACAGCAAAAATAAACATTTTGGTCAGGCAACCGTTAAAAAGTTGTAGACTATTTATCTGTGAAGATCTTTCGTAAGGTCTGGCCTGGGTCACCAGTCAATCACCTTTCCACCATATCTATTTTCTAACTATAAATCCCCTCATCTTCATGTCTTAAACTCTTCTTTCTTCACCTCTCTCTCTCAGGATACATGCAGGAGGGTGTCTGGGGTTAGCGGTAAGTGGGGGGGGCTTTCTGTTTCTTCAGAGGACAGGTTAACCATGTTAAACAACCCAGAAACAAGACCCCTTTTTCATATGGGGAAAAAGTCCTTCACCAGAAATACCCTCATCTGGGCTTTGATGATGAATGTTCTGCTTCATTCATCATGTGCGTGTGAAAACACTGGACAGTGAATGTTCTCAGTGTCTGTTTATGTTCGGCCCTGTGTAATGAGAGCAGGTTTATCATTATAACACCAAAGATGATTCAAGACTCCCGGAGAGAGAAAGGGAAAATAAACTAAACTGAAGACACCATATTATGGTTAAAGTTAAAAAAATGTTTTGTTAGACACTGATTTCATGGAAAGAAAGACTGTTGCTTCTAAACTGGTGGAAACACCCTGGAGACTAAGTTAAGGTCCTCAAGGGGGAACCATATGAAAGTGTAGTGACAAAATGTAACTAAATATTCAGGATTGGGAGAGTAAAATGTAAATGTTTAAATGTTGGTCAGAAATGAGGGAGAGATACGTGTCAGCATCTACAGTTTTAACAGCCCTACACCTGCATTATATGGACTTTACTGTTAATGAGGTGAAAGAAAGCATAATGTATTTAATAAATGCTTACAGTACAGTACAGTACGTTGGTGCATTAATTTGTGGAAACAACCCCACACACTCGCAGCACATTGTCCTGTCAAAAGTAAGAACTTTTAACCTGATAAGAGTCAATAAGGAAGCTGGTGAATATCAAAGGCTGACTCTGCCTGTAAGGCGCGAGTTGTTTACTTCCCCGACAAATGCCCGACACCAGCCAGCCGTCAGACGACAATGTCAAAACAACAGCACACGCCTCGCTCACACATCCCGTAAAAGAGCAGCAACACCCATATCACAGAGAATTCCACAACTCCCCAACCCCTCATTTCCTCTCAGAGCTGATGACCTGTAATCACACTTGGAGAAACCGCCATACTTCATTACTGCAGTGATCATGCCAATTAGCAGCATGTAGGGAGTGGCCCACAATGCCCATCACCTCCGCAACACCGCTTGCTTTCCCCACACGAATGTATTGATGGAAAGCTTCAACTTTGCAGTTGATCAGAAAGCAGTTCTTAACTCTTTTGTAATCGTTTACCCCCAAAAACAGGAATTGTGGGTAATCAAAAGGTCCGATAAAATCTGATGCCATCTGGGTGTCCATTAACATTGCCTGTCTGCAAAGCAAACACATTTATTTTCTAAGAATTTGTTGTATACCAGGTAACTATAAAACACACTATCATAAAATTTGATAGATTTGTTTTGTTCCATAAACCGTCTTACATCTGTTGTACATTATTCGATGTGACAGATGTGTGTTTTAGGTTGTGACTAAATGCGCAATTAAGAATCTGGTGTCAATCACTGTTCAGAAACACACTTCCGAGCCACTCGTCTTTGATGTGCAATTGTCTGCCACAAAAAAATCAAATGAATCATGATGGAATCCAAAGATCTAAGGGCTCCAGTGATCTGTCTTCACCCCAAACCAGTGAATCTGAGGATGCTGTTTTTGTCTTTCAACTCAACACATGACATGAATCTGAAAATCTGAGCACAAGATTTGCAGTTTTTTACGCTGTACCCCTCTCTCTTTCAACATCTTCTTCTAAGCAGATGTTAGCCTCAGGAGTGGCATCCCAATAACCCACAAGCCAGCGTATTTTCTTCCCACAGGCTTGAGAGAGAAGCCACAAAACAGTCTGCTGCAACTCAACATAAAACAAAGCACATGAAAAGGGGGAAAAAATGAAGCAATTTTTCAAAAAATTGGGGAGAGCAAAAACTTACGATTTTGTAATGCAACCTTGGCTCGGCAAGCTTTTTTATGTGTTAGAGAAACTCCCTGTAATTTCTTCACCGCTAGCACTGGACAGACGTATAATAAAAAGATGTCTATTCTGGGATTCTCTGTAATAATGGCTTCTTCTTGTCTTCATGCACTGATGTCTCGTCTGAAGACAGACAGACAGCAGGTGATAAATGCCTGGCCAGATGGATGGATGGATGGATGGATGGATGGATAGCTAAATGATGACGTTGATGAATAAATCAATGGTTGGACAGGTCATTAGAAAAGATGCCGTCATACATCTTCAACCTTTTAAGGCCAAGAACGCTTTGGTCCGTAAAGAAATAAAAAATTGACTTACTGTATAAAAGTGGGTGTCGCTTTTTAACCCCCCCATACAGAAAGTTAAGATGCCTATATTGCAAATTAATTAGGACAGTTATGTAAAGTTATACCTTTTTAAACTTTTCATTTTAAATAGGAAACTACAAAACATTTAGCTGACGGTTAAAGCCACTTTAATATAGTATTTTTGTTTATCACATATTTTAATTATTTTTAACAAAATCACTTTAAGATCAGATAGTAATTGTCAGACCCCCTGCAGTCCCTCAGTGGTTGGCAGATCTTTGGCATCATTTAAATTCTAATTTGTCATTTAACTAATAATTTTATTTAAAGCAACTTAAGGTACAATAACAATAAGGACAGGCAAACTGGGGTTAAAAAAACAGTTCACCTAAAAATTAAAAAGAGCATTTTTAGAGTTATATTAAATAATACAATGGCTCCTTCCAGCTTTGTATTGACATTATACAGTGCCCAAGTTATTGAACCTCCAAAAAGCGCATAAATCCATCATCCATATGACTCAAGTTTTTAATAAATGTCTTCTGAAACAACCCTTACCAGTTTTGAACCTTCAACTGAGTTTTACCAACTCAGACCTTAAACCATTCGGCTACACCTCTACTAATCTTAGTAGTTTTATTATTGAATAAGAAGTACATTAGTCATTAAGTAAAAAGTGATTTACTGGACCTGACATTAAAATGAGAATGTGTCACTAACAAACCATTTAAACTTTTTTGTACTTTGTAGCATGTTGACAGAAATTATTGCTTTGTTTCTTTTTTGATGACGATGAGACCCGTCTACCACAATCATTAAATGGATTAATTGTTACTTGTCAAATATTTAAGTGTTTATCAGATTAAAAACAATCAAATGTTCATTTAATTACATTTATCCGGCTTAAATCACAGATTACAAGTCTGTAAACACACACACACACACACAGTCATGTAAACAGATGTTTCATCTATAATCAAAAGATGTGTCATGTTTTATTAAGCTTTAATGAACGTGTTGGAGAATCTAAAGCACAAACTCTTCCACATTCTGGTGGCGAGGGCCGTTTAAGAGCGACTCATGTGCGGTTGCTGTGTCTAATACTACAGTGGCCAAATATCTCAAAAAAGGAGGGAAAAAAGTGAAAAACACACTCTTGTTGCATGACAGAATCCCTCCCAACCAAGGCTTGTCCTTTAATACCAAGACCTTTTCATGTGGTCTCTCCACGATTGCACATGGGGAAATGCAAACCACACTGTTACAGTGCTTATTATACACTGACAGCATGTGTATGTGTGTTACTGTGTGAGCAAAGACGCTCGCTGCAGTTTGTGCAGCATGCTTCGAATTGAAATGACAAGTCTTAATTTGTAAACAAGCTTACCCTTGGAAAGAGCAAGAAGTGAATGAAATAAAGAAAGCACTCACAGTGACTGATGGTGAGAGCTGCTGGATGCTTGTGTGTGTGTGTGTGTGTGTGTGTGTGTGTGTGTGTGTGTGTGAAGCTGATGTTCCACTTTGGTAGAAGCTGGAAGAATATATAGACTATTTTTAATATATATCCATACTCTATATGTACAGCTGCGGAAAATGTGTGTAAACCTTTAGATTTACAGTTTTTGTTTAGTATAAATTGAAAATATTATCTGATTTATTTTTAAATAATTCACAAAAATAGATCAATTTTGCTACACCATGTTTCTGTGTCTTTAGTAAACATACTGTACACTTTTACAGTGAAAGGTGAGACATTCCCACGACCAGATTGAAGGTTGTAGCCGCCCTCCCCTTTGAAAACTCTTACAAGTTTTGAGTTTCTTGAGATCTCAAAATAACCAGAAGTTGTCTACTTATAAATAAAAAAGAAAATAAATAAAGAGAAAGTTTAGTAGCGTTTCCATAAATATGTGATGTATCACTCGCTTAATAAGCACAAAATATTAATCATTTTCTTTCACAAAAATATCATTTCAGAAGATGTTTATTAACCCAGTGGAGTCATATGGGTTACTTTTATGATGGAAAGATGTCCTTTTTGGAGCTTCAAAAACTCGGGCCATTACAAAAGTGGGAGGAGCCAGGATATTATTCATTATAATTCCGACTGTGTTCGGCTAACACAGTCAGACTGCCAATGGAACCTCAACAGAAGGTATTTAATGCAGAAATAAAGTAATATTGAGTAAGGCAACGGCACAATGACCCAAACGACAGGAGCAAATTAACAACAGAATGGTTTTAACAGAAGAAAACACTTTCTGGAGTGGCCCAGTCAGAGTCCCGACCTCAACCTTACTGAGGCGCTTTGGCATAACCTCAGCAGAGTGATTCACATCAGACGGCCCAAGAATATTGCTGAACTAAAACAGTTCTGTAAAGAGGAATGGTGCAAAATTCCTCCTGACCATTGTGCAGGTCTGCAATTATACACAACATTTGGTGGAGGTTATTGCTGCCAAAGGAAGATCAAGCAGTTAAATCCGCTTTACATAAAAACGCTTTACATACTTTTCCACCCTGCACTGTAAATGTTACACTGTGTGCTAAATTAAGGCACAAAAATGTTTCACTGTATGTGCTATTTGTTTAAACACGCTGTGTTAGTCTATTGTTGTGACTTAGTTCATATCAGACCTTATTTATTTAAAAATGTGTGCAGAAATTTATAGTAAATCCATGTTTTTTCCTGCAACTGCTGTCTTTGGGCATCTTGCTCTCACGTCAGCTAAAAACATACTGGTAAATATTGTGAAGTGTGCAGGCATTTATAAAGCAGGGCAATGTTCATCTAACCATTACATAATCCACAATCAGTATTAAGGAAGACAATCAGCTCAGTACTTAGAAACATTAGTGATTAGTTACAGTACTCAGGTAATAAACACAGTTCCACTTTTATCATTTCTGTAAGTATCCTTATCATCACACTCTCCTCACCTTCCTTGTGCCAGTAAATGGGGGATGGCAGATCTGTGCTGGGTAAGTTGCCACCCCCTGGCCGAACAGTTCCCATTGCCTTCTCCCCCAAAATCCGGTCTGCTAGCTGCCATGCATGAATTGCCAGCCACAGGAAAGTTAAAAAAGAGGAGTCTAAATTAAGTGCCCTTTCATTCCAGCATTTTCATGGTTTGGCTAAAAACAGGGTGCAAGATGATTCACATTTTATAAGTGCGGCCGTCTGCGTCACCCTGGCGCTCGGACTCTACCGCTCATTCACACATCTCTCCCTCTTTTGCTTTTCCATCACCAGAGCTAAGAGTTTTTTAAGTGTTAATAAAACGTGTTTAATCACAGGTGATGTGACAGTTAGCATGAGCCATCTGTCAGCTTCTGATTGGATGAACCGTGTTTGAAGCTGTTGTAAAATGACTATAACCGCACACACGATGAAGCACATTTTGTTTTAAAGCGACAACTTTTTATATTGTGTAGCACATGGCAAGAAAGTAAATTAGAATATGTTTAAAAAATAATTATTTATAAAAATATTAATAATCAATTAAACTGAAGTAAATGTGCCTTTCGTCATAATGCTGTTACTCTGTGTCTAAAAACACAAAAATAATCAGTGTAACACATGACCTGTTTTGACTTACTGATGTTTCTATTTGACTGTCTCAAAAAATACACAGATTTCACTGATGTTGGCTCATGTTTACTGTAGAATATGGTCAATGATCAAGACAGTTCATAACACCCCTGTGGCAGACATAGCCTAACGTTTCACGGTTTCAGCAAAAACAAAATCCGTGGCTGCCTGGAAGAAAAAGTAAGGGGATAGACATTTCTCTAAACAAGTCTGACAGCTACTACCATTCTGACCACTGTCCATTATCATTTCCGCATCATGGCTACCGCTGACTTGGCAACCGGTGCCAGAATAAACACAAGACGCAGAATCTTGCCTGGGTGAAGCGCACACATGTGCGACTGGACATTGAGCTGCGCCGGAAAGCCTTAATGTTGCGCAATGCCGCCCCCTGCCATTCAATAGTATTATTGCATGTACTGTATATAAATTAATTATGATTTATTTTTTAACATCATTAAGTGATGCTATGTGAGTGTTCCTATAATAAGCGTGATGTTCTAATAGTCAAATTATTACCCTCAACTTTAATGGTATATAGTTTTGTTTTGAAAGCAAATATAAAGTTGTTTTTGTTTTGTCTTTTTCCTCCAGAACGTCTTCTGCAAATTCAGCTTTTCTGGGAGACTCAAAATTAACTTCTATGTCCTCATATAGTAGCTTCATCTTCATCAGGCCAATCTTTTTTCTTTCCTTTCCAGGAAAACATGCTATTTTGGGCACACGGTTTTCTTTCGTGGCAGCCGGGTGCAGTGAGTGACACATATGCTACAATATCTCATCGTCACATGACCACATATTTACTAAGGATGCCACAGACGATAAAAACATTACAGATCCACCACAGAGACATTCTAATGAATCGCATTCCATAGTTACAACTGTACACAGACCGGGCTGAACACACTCATCTGACGTCCATTCATGCCAAAGCAAGAGGAAGTACCGGCCAGTTGGCGAGAGGAAATGGCCTGGTTGGTCTGAGGTTTGGATGAAGAATGGGAGGTATGCTGTTACTGTGGTGCTGGTCAGACAGCAGGCTTTAGGTTTCCTCACCACAGCAGCTCTGACCACATCTGTCCTCTACTCTCCCTCAATCTTCTCAGCCATTTAAGCTATAAAACGCTTCCGCACTAAATACTGCTCCACCCAACTCTTAAACTGTGTACATTAAAAGAACACCCCCTACTACACCCACATTACAGTGAATAAAACAGGCTTGTTCGGCTGTTAAAACTGTTGAAGCAGCCCGGCCAGCTTTTCATTCACATGTTCTGATGTTGTTTGTGGTGGCCGTTGCTCCTTTATGAACAAGCAGGAGAACATGCTGAGATGATGAGAGGGACAAGGTTTATGAAAGCTGCATCCAATAAGTAATGAAAGGGCAAGAAAATGAATATATTAAAACATCTTACCTTTCAATTTTAAATACTTTCTTTCTTTAATAGTTGCAGTTTAAACCTTTTGGGATAATATGAGCTTATATAATTAAATATGTTAATTGAATGATTACACCTATATTAAGGTTTTTTCTTCTTTGTCTGCAAAAGGTTATGCATGAAATACTTTTCCACAAATATGTTAGCTTAAACCTGCGTATACAACACAAT
>JAZGTK010007237.1:0-19646 GCA_036877625.1 Ambastaia sidthimunki | reverse complement strand
AAAAAGCTACTCTGTCTGCATTAAGGATGGGCAAAACAAAAACACATGATTTCCAAACACATCCCAGTGATTCTGTCACCACTCTGTCCAATCCCACATCAACATGGGGCCCCGGAACACCTGATTGGCTCGGCACAAGAAGTGTCCAGCTGCCAAAGTGTTCCATTAGTGTTCAGGTTGTGGTGGAGACTGAGGTAAACACAAAAACATATTGTGTAGCAGCAAACTGCTGTTAGATACATCAGCGCTGTCGAGAAAGTGAAGCAAGCATGCCTCACTGAACACAGCGAATCGAAGTGGAACGGATGGGTTGAAAATAAACGTGTTGGCTTTGTTTTTTCTTAAATTCCTTCTGTGGAAAAGCATCGCCGGAATAAACGAGTACTGATAACAGCGCTGGAGGTCTTTGTCTCTGCTCAGCAGAGTGTGGGAGGTTTATTAAACACTCAACGCAAAGAAGGACTGGCAGAGATATCACCTTCCCCTGAGGCTGGACGACCAATCAGAAAACAGGCTAACAGGAAGTGACAGGCTGCGTCTTCAGAATGTACCGGTTAATTGGTTAATGAGTTAATTAGCATGAGCAGCTTGTGAAGGTAGAATTTTGTAGCAAATGAAGGGTGCATGCACTAGAGGGCACAAGAGAAAGCAGCCCTGTATGATTATAGACACGCAATATGGCACATTCAAACCTGATAACCCCAAACTGCAACCTTCTCCCAAACCATATGCTAGTTACCATCAGCCGTCGTGCTGTGCATGTATGAGAACGTGTGTTTAACCTGCAGGAATTTCAGATTTATGGAGCCTCTTTCTCTTACCTAATATGCATGCTAGAAAAATAAGCATCAAAGGACGGACAGAGCTAACCACAGTTCTGACCTTACAGAGAAGAGAGACAGAGGGGCACAAAGTCATGAAGATATTTACAAGAAACTTTTTCCTATTTCCCTACAATTTTAATTAAACCTTTAAAGGTAAATCTGCAGCCACATTATTAAACTTCAGTCACAACACACTGTCATAGACGAAAAGCAATTAGTTTAAAATGATTATAATTATTGTTTATGTTTGAGTACAAATGTGGTCTGTAATTAGTCTATAAACAATATATTCAAGTGTGAAAATCATGTGCAGCTGAAGTTAATGTTTAACACTGTGAGGTAACAGGTTTCAGATGTTGGTTTTAGTTTAATATCTTGTGTCCTACAGTCTCATAATCAATGTTTAATCAAGATATATGTAAAACAGATTTTTGCACAGTTTTGCATTCAAGTTAATTTAATTTTAACTCTCACTCAAAAACCTTTTTAATTTCTAACCCCACATCCAGGTAACTTGTTAAACCTCACCTGTCAATCACTAAAGACCAATCAAATCACACATCTCATCCTCCAACCCTTTGTGAACATCACTGATGCCCTCTGAAGAAAAGAGGGCGAGGAGAATGTCCATTAATCATTCACAGACATGTTCCTCACCCCATCACCTCCTGTCTTCCCTCCCTGAAGACATGTGGAAAAAAATAAAATACATTCTTAATAATAAAGATTCTTTAAAGGTTCTCACAGCAATGTCACAGTAGAACCGGTTTTGGTTCCCCAAAGAACTATTCAATCAAAGCTTCTTAAGAGTCATTTCTTTTTATACCTTTTTATAGTCTGAGAAGTTATTTTCCACTACAAAGAACCTTTTGTGAAACACAAAAGTTCCTCTGATGTTTAAAGTTCTTTATGGAACCACACAACCTAGAATAGTTCTTTAATGGCATCAGTAGCATCTTTTTAAGACTGTGAAACTGCCGAAAGAGAAAAGCAGAGTGGCAGCAGATCAGAGACTTCTAAATTTATATTTAAAAAGTGGGAGTATAAATTTAGGATCAGTTTTATTCTACAATGTCATTCATGTGCAAAACCTTCATATGCAGGAGGAGAAACCTTAATGCAACCAATCATTCAACACAAAGAGCTGACACGTGTTCTCCTGTAGCCACTTACACTCCAGAGCTGTAATTCTCAAAGGTTAAAGCACCTGTCAGGTAAAACTCCAGGCCTGCAGTATAACACACAAAAGTTGTGTCAGCTCTTCAAAGCCAAATTATAAATCTCTCCTGTCAGCAGCTTCAGCACATTCAACACACACAGTATACGGAACTATAATTAGGCTATTCAGAGACTTCAGAACGTTCTAGAAACATGTCTCAAGTGTATTACAGCTATATGTAGCATTAAAGGGATAGTTTCCCAATCTGTCATCATGACAACACTCTGAAATCCACATGTCATCTTAAGCAGAACACCAAAACGTGCTTCTCTGCATACAATGAATATGGAATGGGGCTGTCAAACCCTAAAAACAACACCAAAACACAACACAAACATCATTCACAATATGGATTGTGCATTATATACGGAGTCATCTGATATATGGAAATAGACACTTTACACTAAAATCTTGACAGTTCTGTTTCCTCATAGAGAAAACAGCAGCTTTCTGCATAAATATGCTGAAGAAAAAAAGTCAGTCAGGATTCAAAAGATACAAGAGTGAGGAAATGATGACAGCATTTTCATTTTTGGATAAACTGTTCTTTTATGTATTTTTTAAATCCAGCTCAAGAAGCTGTAGAAGAAGAAATAGATGAAATGAAAGAGAGAGACAAAGATTTGTGATTGGAGGAAAATATCAAATAAAACAAGTAAAATAAATGGAGAAAACAGACGTGACATGGAGGAGATTTTTCTAGAATAATCGCTGATGTGTGTGTGTGTGTGCAGTGGCTCTGCTTCAACATCAGACCACTTATTAATGTCATCTGTCCATCTCTGTGTCCTTCATTACTTTTCCTCCTGCCTGATCTTTCATTATAAGTCTCTATTTCTTGCCTTTATCTGTCTCTTCCTCTCTCTCTCTTTCTCACTCACTCACACTCTTGGAGTGAAGAGGCCTCTGCTCTGCCTCGGGTTGCTATGGAAACTGTCTAGATGGTCAGGATTTGAAGTTTGGCTCCTTGTTCACATCTTTATATCTTCCTCAACCTCATCAGGACACACACACACACAAAAAACAAGCCCCCCAGGTGTAACATGCCTTCTTTATTTTAAAAATAGAAAGTTACTTTTTGCAAAAGACTATCTGAACTATCTGAAATAAAAGGATGTATTTTATATGTGACTTTGTTTTACTAATAACTTTTTACCTTGTGTGTGTGTGTGTGTGTGGTGTGAGCACTGTTTTGAGACTGAGTCTATTTTGGGAGTGAGTCTGTGCAATATTTCCCATCTTATTTTTTCTACTTTGTCTCTGTCTTAGCAAAGCCAAGGTCAAACTTTAAACGCTTTCTGATTCAGCCATCACATACTTAACAGTGAGAGAGAGAGAAAGAGATATGTAGAAAGAGAGAGACAGAGAAAGAGAGAGAGAGAGAGAGAGAGAGAGGAATTCCCTTCAGAATACACCTGAGTCTGTAATGAAAGAGAGAAAGAGAGAATTCAGACAGGGCTGAAAGGACAGACAGCACACGGTCAGAGAGATCACAGGGGACTGAAGCAAACAACAGCGTGAAAGGCTGTAGGGAAAGCCCCACTCAGAGCTGTAGGTGCTGCTGTGTGATGGCTGAGGTCATGACATCACTTTCACAGTGCAAACACAGAACCTAAATCACTGCCTCCACAGCAACTGCCACCACGGCAACCACCGTCACGGTAACGGCGGATGCATTAAAGAGAAACAACCACGTGGCTGTGTGTGTTGGGGAGTATGAAGATACAGTAACACATGTGCCTGCAGATCATCACCAGTGAAGAACAGACTGAACAACAACAGAAACTCAAGACTAATGCTGCTGTACTTACACTTACTTCTGACAAACCTGTTCAAATACAGGAACTACATGAACATCTGTGGTGTGTTAATAACCTGTGTGTGAGAGAAAAGAGACACAGTGTGTGTGTTCAGGATTCTCAAGCACCAGTATTTAGTAAAAACTGCTAGTATTTAACATACCTTCCAATTCCCTATATAATACATCCATATAGTCTATTAAATCAATTACCTATGAAGCTTCAGAGTGACCTATACTTCACATATAATATATACTGTCCAACCTTCAAATGACATCTATAATAACAACCAAACAAAACTTCTCTCTCCTACATGAACTGCTTGTGCTTGTTAGTCGCTCTGGAGAGAATCTGCTAAATGAATAAATGTAAACAGAGGAAAAGTCGATGACAATGAAATAGAATTCTTACAGCTGGATGTGTTCTGACTGCAAATTAAATCCATATTTCTAATGAGCACAGAATCTGTGACAGGCTGCGTTCAGGCTGATGGTTTTATCTGAATTGTAGTTTGAGGCACGTCCCTCATTCTCGTGTCACATGATTCTGCTCCTAGATCATTGTGGTCTTTCCAGCTCATGACGAGGGGAGTGGCCACAGCTCACCGCTGGTAATGCATGATGGGATGTGAAATTAATCATGCGCTGTCACTGCTAGAATTAATTCAGCATTTCACAATGACTTGTGTGTCACTGAGGTCCAGGTACTGCAAGACTGAGTGACCACTAATATAATGACCACCGAGCAAAACTCCTCTGGACCCCCAACCCACCTCTCACTTCCCCGGATTCCACAAGGACACCACACCCCCCTTTATATTTCATGGCCCTGAACATTTCATGTGACATTCTTATTTATGTTTTAATTTAAATAAACCATCTTTAAATAAAGCGTCCCTATCACACCAGAGATATATTTTCATCTTTAATTTACACACATTTGCCTTTCTATCATACGGACAGGTTTGTCCAAACATAATGGGCCACACACACACACACACACACACACACACATTCTCTCTCTCTCTTGTCTATGTGCATTATGAGTGGAAGAGCCTGCTAGTATCTAGAGAAAGACACTGACAAACAAACATAAGCGCTCTCTTCTGCATGGCAGGAAGAACAGAGCTGATAGGCTGACATCTCTAAGCCTCGGAGCCGAGGACATAATGCCCATAAACGCCAAAGAAATTCTACACACTAAAGCCGCACACACAGAGCCTCATAACCATCTGAGTCAGCATGCAGCCCTCGAGCAGCTCTTGTGTGTGTTATTTATTACAAGATATTACCAACACGAAGCTGTACGGACTATTCTGCAGTTTAGCGGGAACGCTTTTGCATGCCTCAAATGCCTTTTTATTTCCGTTTCCTTTTTTATATTAAGCACAAATCTAAAAGGCGCTTTAGCCCGGCTCTGGGCAGCACCGCAGTAAAAGTGAGAAATGGAAAAATATATTTCTAACTGCTTTGGCCCAATAAAAGCGTCAGAGCTAAAGCTGATCTGCATGAATATATCACACTTCAATATTTCAGTCTTGTAAAGAAGTAAAATCGTCAGAGAGAAAGAGGATGAAAAAAGATTTAGCACTTCTCATTTAAAAACACTCCCATAAGGCCTCATATTACCCCAAAAACTTCTGATCCTCCTGCATTCAGTTTCACAGACATAATGAATCTAATGACAACAGCAGCTTCTCCAGAGAGACACTCTGATTCTCTTTGAATGACACTTTATATAATAGGACCAATTAAGAGAAACTGACCTGTAGCCTGTTACTGTTGCTACAGCTGCTGTTTGCTTTAAAAAATAAATGTCTCAATTCACTCAAATTTAACCCTTTGGAACATTTGTATGCTGCTTGTAAACCTGCCTGCTGCTTTTTTTTCCTTGGAGCAACGTAACAGTTTTTGAAGAATTGCTATACAAGCTGTGCAACAACTTTCACATTTTTAAATTCTGGATGTAAACATGGAATAAAGGAGATTTTCAATAAATAATGACTAATGTATCATTTCAGAAGAGTTCAGATGGAATATGTTTATGATACTGTAATGATGTAAAACATTCTTTTATAAATATAGGAGTTTGTCAGACATGGTCATTGTGAACAGTGTCATTATACTGCGGGAACCGTGAGTTCCACCAGCACTCATCCTCTTCTGGCTCAACACTCTTCAGAGCATGAATCAACATTCACAGATCTTCTGTCCTGACCAGCTTCTGTCCCGACTCCAGACCTGCATGAAGAATTCATGAAGACTGAGGTGGACTTACCCAGAACTCCCAGTCTGTAGTTCATGGTGACCACAATGACGTTGCCGTAGGCCGCGAGAACGCTGGCATCAAACATGTTGCCGGTTCCTTCCATGTAAGAGCCACCATGAATGAACAGCATGACGGGCTTCTTCCTGCGGTCCCGGATGTCTGAGGAAAGTCAGAATGAAGAGATAAAGAAAACAGACATGAGTCACTGTAGATGGTATTACGTGAGATCACTGAGGTCTGAGGTGGACTTTTAAAAGTTTCATTAATGCTGGATATTAGGTCCCTTTAAACACCAATAAAGACAACACACACACACACACACACACACACAAAGACAGATGCAGAGGCAGCTGCAATGGAGCGTCGCTATAGTAACTGCCTCAATTTGATTTCCCCATCTACCCAACAGAGGCCATTCCATCAATGTGACTGGCTCTCATTGACTGTTGCCATGGAGATCTATTACACAGACACACACACATTCACTTTTCTAACCCCCTGATACCCTCAATCGCCACCTGACTCTCAGTCCATGTCTTTAAAGCAGATAGCTGATAAAGTGAGACGCACACACAACTGAACGCACACACAACTGAACGCACACACAACTGAACGCAGTGAATTTCTCCAGCAGACCATCAAACCGACACTAACTTACCCACCCATGACATACACACGTACACAAAGGTGTAATCTTTCACACATTACTGGACAGATACACAGAAGCTGTGATACACACACACAAACACTTTCAGGTTGTCATACATGATCCAAGTGTCATTCTAACACACACACACATATTCTCATTACACAACCGTGTGCAGGTGTTTGTGTGTAGAAGCAATGCACCAACATTTTATAAAAATGATTAATCAAAGATTTTCAATAATTAAGTTTCAATTAGGTTTCAATTAATTTTTTTAATCATTAAACTGTTTTTGTGAAACTGTGATTTTTGCTCCAGATGAAGAGAAAGACATGGAGATTAGAATGAAGAAAACAAGAGGAATACTAAAGGAGAACAGGAGAGGGTGTTAAAGTAAACCGGATTAAAAAAACACAAGAAAGCAACACACACACACAAACACACACACACACACAAACACACACACACACACACACACACACAGTTACTGGGGCTCACCTCTGATCCTCTCACACAGAACAGAGACGACAGTGTTATCAAACCTGTATCCTGCTCACACACTCGCACTGAATCCATTAGACACCTACACAATAACTTCCTGTATTCCTCTGTCACCCTCATCCAATTAAACTGCTGCTAACACCCAAAAGAGTGTTTCTCACTTGAGACTGTTGGTCAGATGGCTGGATACCAAATTCCCCTCATGTGAATAGTGTGATTTTGAACATGAAAACTTGCTAGGGATTTGAAATGTCCTTTTGTGTGTTTTAACAGCAGTTTTGGATCTGTCTGAGAAAAAATAACTTTATTTTTAAATAACTTTTATTATTAAAAATAACTAAACGTACAGCCTCAGTTCAGCTGAGATGTTACAAACAATGTGGTATCATACTGTAGGTACCATTGTGCAGTATAGACTTCTGTCTTACTTTATGGTCAATTTAAGAACAAAAAACTCTCCATTACCACAACTGTCCTGCAGTAAACCAGCTGGTTAGGTCAGTAACCAGTACTGCAGGTGTGGGAGAGAGAACAGAATCATTAGTCAGATAAATGCTACAATTTAAAGAATGAAGCTGTGAGGGATAAAAATACAATCGGTGCAACAGATGAAGCAGCTTTAAGCTCTCATCTCACTTTTCATTCTCACAGCACAATATTTTCTGCAGTTTTTGTGTCACCAAAAATAATTTGAAAAAGATTTTCAATGTTGCGTCAGCTGAACAAGGTGCACAACATTAAAGCCAGACTTTCATTCACTGAGAACAAAACATGGTGACTATAAGGGATTAAAGAACGGAGGGAAAACATTGCGAGTAATAATTATCGATACAAATAAATAAAAATAAACATTATGTATTATTCACTATTTTTGTAGCACTAAAGCAAGAGTTACTTTACTACATGAAGGATGTGTAATATTAAATCAACATGTGGGTTAAGAGAACTTAAAGCTGCTGAACTCTTAAGTCTGTGAAAATCAAAAACAGAATTTGTTGACATCATTTCTCTGAATGAAAGAGAGATTATAGAGATGGAACGGGAGTGAGGACTGAAGCAACAGTGTGTCTGATAGACTGTGTCATAGTGTCTCTTACACATGAATCGATATGATAAAGAGTCACTTTCAGTGGAATAAGACTGAATTTGTTTTCATGTACATCTTCAGTGACCTGCTGTGATGTTAGATTTTCTTTTGCTATCTTCAAACATTCATATGCAGTTGACACACATGCACAGACACTTTCTCACACATGTACATGTTCAGAGAAGTTCTCGAAACGTTTTCATCCTCATGTCACACGCTGCTCTTTTACACAGATAAAGCAGATATTGACAAGTGGCTGTCAGGCTCCAAAAGGATGAAAACTCGTCACACACGTACCAGGAACGTCGTGTACGACTTGTGCTGTGGTTCCTATTTATGTCTTTTAAAGCCTCACAGCTGAATTCCACCAAAAACATTTGATCATAATTTACTGAAACGTCATGTTGTTTTAAACTCATATGCTGCTATTTTATTTGTGATACACCAAAGAATTTTTTTTTCAGCTTGACAGATGTTGTTACTATAAACATTTGTTGTATAAAATCTGTGTATTCTGATTCTTCAAACATTTACTAAAAAAATAATAGTATAATAATAATAAACAAACAATCAGCATATGGGTTTGATAATGTAAGACATGAGGGTAAGTGCTAATGATAACAGAACTAATAAGAACAACAGTAAATAAGAACAGAAAGCTTTTTTTGGGAAGGGGGGGTTCATGTAATTATTCACTTAGATACAAACCCATCTGTCAGGATTTGGTGCATTACTGATACACGTGAAAAGATCTTAATACGTGGAAAAGCTGTCCAGGACCTTCAAGAGCTTGACAGCCACTGGTCACTGATTTTACTTTATACAGTGTGTATAGAAAAGAGGACAGTGTATCTTAACATCTCCTGTGTCACGCAAAAGACAAAATCATGGGTTTAAAATAAGTAGATGATGACAGAAGGTTAATTTTGTGAGAAATACTCATTCACGCTCATGTAAGCATGGCGGGCAGTTCAATGGGCTGTGTGAGTTTCTCTGGGTTTAAGACAGAAGAGTCACATTCCTGACACAGAGACGGGTCAGATACAAAGAAGAGAGAGATGGGTGTCTTCTCTGAAACAAAGACCTCCTTATCTCACTGTCCTGACGGCCTCATCACTGAAACAAGAGAACCATTCTTGTTGCCTTCTCAGAACCCCCTCCAATCTCACGCCATCATCTTGTGTCTGATGTCATATCACGAACTCAATTTCTTCTATCTGTACCTTAGTTTTCATTTTTCTTTCTCCCATCTTTTTAAACTAATTTCTTCTTTATTTCATTTTCCTCCTCTGGCTTCTCCATTTTTTCGGCAGCCCCCCCCAACCTCTCCACCCGTCTCCTGCATGTGAGAGTTCTAAAACAGCAAGTCTAAACTGAGCTGATTTGATTTGCTTTTATTTAAAGGATCAATTACTGAGATCCAGATGCTCTGAAGTTCAACCGTGAACAGTACACACACACACACACACAGATTTGGTCACACATGAATGACAGAAGCACATATGAAGACCTCGTCTGTCAATCCTTTTCTTGCTCATTATTTTTGTCCCTCTTTTCTCTTTCCTCTCAGCCCCCCCACTCACCCCAACTCAACTCAGCTCTCCGCCTTTCCCTCTTACACACTCTCTTGTTTATTTTAGAATAATGGCAAGACCAACAATAATAGACTGGACTCTGGCAGTCAGTGTGAGAATTTAAGTGTGTGTGTGTGTGTGTGTGTGGAAAGCGTGTCCTAATTGAACCTTGTTAAGTCCCCGTCTCCCCCTTCTGTATAATCTTCTCCTCACCTCAGCAGGCTCTGTTTAATTGGCAGTGAATTCTGGGGGAATCTGAGCGGTGGGGAGCCTGACTGGGCGAGGTTCATTAAACCTACAGTATCTCCATCCTCGTCTCATTTAAATGACAGAGACAGGCTGTGAGGAGAACTGTGTTTGACCTGATGATGAGACGGACGCATCGCTGACTGCTGAAGCTGAAACAATAGCAGAGCTGGGACTGGAAACTGTGTGGAGAAATGAACTCAACAAACCAAAATGTTTCAGAGGAAAATCTATCAGCATGTAAATAAATTAAACCTAAATTAAATCCTTGCTTTCTACATTCTTGCTACAGATTTTTCCATGTGTCACGAATAATTGTCACATATTAAATGTGACCCAAAATCATCTGAATTACTGTCTGGCCACCGTATTTGATTTGAGAGCTAATATATGGGATGTACACAGGAAGTCATGTACATCTGAGACTAGAAACAGACTTCAGATCTGGATGAGGTGTTTACTGTGGAGCTGGTGTTGGACTCAACATCTGTATTAATACACTGATCTACTTCCTAATCAATGTATTTAAAGACATGGAGATGTGACTTCACTGTTGTTTCAGTCTTTAAAAAGTCTGCTCAAAATATCACTGGTGGTTTTAAAGTTTGAGTTTTTCTATTTGTGTCACTGTGATTTGATCAACAGTTGCTGGCTCTCTCTCTCTCTCTCTCTCTCTGCACTCATCTAACTGCTCTTTAAGACAGTGATCTGACAGAAGTAGGACATACCTCTCTCTTTTCTTCTCTCTCTCCTCCTCTTCTCATGCTTGTATAGGTACGAGAACCTCTCATCTTATTCTCCAATCCTCTGCCTTTATGTTCCTGATGGGCCACTGCCTTTTTACTTTTCAAACAGTGTTTTCTCTTTTCATATTCTCTACTTTAGAAAGTAGACACAAGTAGATCTTGTTTTCTGTGATGGGGGGATAAAGTGGACTGTTTGCCCCTAGGGGGTGCTGTAAGGCTCAGAGGTATGACCACACGTCTGTGCAGGAAGAATCATGAGGGTAGAGCTCTAATGCTAATGAAGGAGAACTCGCAACTAGTCATACATCAGCACACGTCAATGGCCACAGGGCAAACACACACACACAGAAGAGAGAGAGAGAGAGAGAGGCAGGAGACAGGCTATAGGATAGAAAATATATGAAGGACTTGAAGCAGAAAACAGAATTTTTTTTGAGAAAGAGAGAACACACACACACACTTACTGCAGTCTGTGTGTGTGTTCAGGGTGACAGCAAATCTTTTGTGTGAGGGAGTGTTTGCAGCTCTATGATCTAGTGTGTATGCAGTTCTGAACACGGCAAAACGTTCAGAGCGTGTCATCAGGTGTCATGTACCACAAAACTTTACAACTCGTGTCTCTTTACAAGCAAACAAAAATAGCTTAAACAGAACTTAACATAAATGCTAACAAACTAGAAAGACAACTAGAAAAAACTCATGTTTATAGAGCTCCGGTCCGTCTGATTGGACAAACTGCAGAGTGAGTGTTTAGTACAATAATACAGGGATGTTTCGTTGTCATATTTAGTGTAATTTCAGAGTATGTGAGCGTCACAGAGTGGAAGTGACGTGAGGATCTGAGGAACATCAGTGTATCACACACACACGGTTTCTCCAGCAGAATGTGTGTTGTGGGATATCCAGTGGTGCAGTGGTGCAGTGATTATATAACACTGTGAGCAGAGAGGAGACACACTTCTCTATTCCAAAGACTGATGAACCGCCCAAATTCTGTCTAAAATCTGAAATTAAAAGTCAATATTACTGATAATTCCAATAGGAAGACAAACATTTCTCATCAAATTAATCTAAAAACAGATTATTTCACTAAACAATATACAGTCATTTTTTTAGTGCCATATTTAATATAATTTATCAACTGTCTCATCTGTATCTGTTTTTATTTCTCCTAAGCAGTAACTGTCAGAACATCTGATATAATGTTGACACTTAATTGAAACAACTGAGAACTCCATCAAATCTCCAACCTTTGTCATTTTCCTCTGGACACAGAGATGTTTAGTACAACAGCAGTCTGGCTTGTGAGATACTGCAGAGATATACAGTCTTCTAGAGCACCGATTCATCAGATGTTGATGAGGAACCTTCACAAATCTAAAAACACTACGACAATTAAGTCAGAATTTAATCTGAAGGGAAACTCTGACAGAAAACAACAACAATTTTATGTAAATAAATCTCTGTGTTGTGGGATCATTCTGAGTTAACACTACATCTGCTGTCATATCTGAAGAATTACTGACCCTCAGACACTGTATGAGGACTCTTAAACTTCTGCTCCAACTGTAATGAACTAAATGAGTGATTTTCTGTCAGGCTGAAGACAAAACAATCTAGTTTTGTTAGACTGAAATACACAAAGTTGTGCTGTTGTTTTTTGTGTGCATTAACACAAACATGTTAATTCCCTCAGCCAATCAGCTGCGGAGTGTTCTGCTGCAGAGCTTGTGCTGGAGGTTAGCTTGTGCTGATCTGTTTTGTAAATCAGGGTAACCACGCGTGAAAGACTTGTTAAGTAGGTAATGAAGAACAGAAGCAACTTCAACCAAATGCTGGAGGTTTATTGGATTTTAGCAGTAAACTGTTAAGTTGGGTCAAAATCTTATTTGTAACTGACCACAACTATTAGTGGCGTTCCAGATGATGCTGAGAAAGAACTATTGCTCAGAGGTTAATCTTGCCTAATGTAGGAGACTGGAAGATGTTTGTCCTAAAGCAGAGACCGTGCTGAGATACAGTAACAGTGTAGAGCTTTAACACAACACAGGTCAATCATTTGATTAATTATTGTGAAGGGAAAATGAGAAAAGTTTGAATTCCCATAAAATGACTTCAAACTTCTGATCAGAGACGTTGGCATCTTGGTAAATCTAGCACTGTTAGACATTAAGATGTCTTCTGAAACTCTGAGACATATGACGTCTCCATTTGCATTTTATTTAATGTCTTTGCTTTTCTTTTCTATGGGAATGGTTGCAGATTTGGTTTTAGAAATAAGTCGAGCGTGAATCAGGTGGGTGTTGATCGAAGTAAAACGTCAACAAAATAGCATTTGAATAATCTGTCTGACACTGATCTCTAAAACTGTAGACAGTGTCTGATCTGTGTCATACTAAAGAGACAGAGCCGATTCCACTGCCATAGTGCTGGTCACTGTGTAACTCCTGCATGAGCAGACGGCTTGCACGACTGAATCCCTCACAAGCGACCTGATTTGAGCTGAGGTGTTGATAGACTGATGCTGAGAGAGAGGTCGTGCTCAAAGCTGTCTGGATGAACCATTTATAAAGTGTGTGTGACGTGTGAGGTAGATGGAGAGACAGAGGGAGGGAAAGTAAGTGTGAAGCTGTAAAATTTAAAAGTGTGTGTGAGCACTGATAATGATGTGACGCAGAGACTGAACACTGAGCTGGACTCACACAGCCTCGGACTGACACATACACTGATCACAGACCATCTCACACACACACACACACACACACACACACACGCTATAAAAAAGAGATAGACAGACACATACACAGACACAATCTTCTGACTTATATTCCAGATGATACATATATCTGGTATTTTTCCCATCATAGGATAATGGCAGACCAGTGAGTGAGTCCACAACAGACTTCAGAGAGAATTCAACCAGCAATTCATCAATACAATAAATGCACTGAGTTACAGGAACAGTTTCAATTCCACTGGAAGAACTTTCTAAAACCCATTTCTGTCTCATTCCCAAAAAAAAGAAAAAAATAGCAAAACTGAGGGAAGAGGAAAAAACACAAGAAAGAATATCACAGACTCTCTCTGAATAAAAGAGTCCAAAAATATTAACAACCACATCCAGGATCCATGTGATTACAACGTGTGCTGAACCATGTGTGTGTATCTGTGTTTTTCTGCCTTTTCTCCTCTCACACTAACTTTATATTTTTAAGATTTATTAGCTGATCCAGAGAATGACTCACACTGACAAAACAGTGGAAACACCCCTTTGTCTTCCTGAGACTCAGAGATAAACTTAAAGCCAAAGTCTTAAAAAACCTCATAAAAGCCAGAAGCTTCTCAGAGAAGCTGTGAAATTGTTCTTCAGACAGCACAGGGTGGCTATTACATTTCACATCTCTTCTTCTCTCATTTAATGAAGATTCAGTGCTTTTATATTCCTAAAGGTTGCTGCCATGATCACAAATCTTCAGCACTTATGAGTCTCTGAATATTAACAGTCAAACCTTTCTGTTTTCATACAGATTTCACACAGATATACACACACACATATATATGCACGCGTGGCTCATATACTCATCACTACCAAAGAAGTGTCTTTTATTTTCCAAAAAAAGACAAGAAAAAGGAAAAACATGCAACAAAAATACCTTCATCTCGTGGCCGGTTCAGTGTTGATTCATCGTGTTTTTTTGTGAGTGGACCTAGGGTTCAGACAAAAAGGAGGGAAAAAGAGAAAAGAGAAAATTCAAAAAAGATTACTGTGGTAAGAGAAAAATCAAAAAGAAAACAAGAAAGAGCAAAAAACAAGAAATCAGCAAGAGGTTATTGTTCTCATTTTTTTCAAAAGGTGACAAAAAGAAAAGCAAAGGCAAACAACAAAAAAGCATCATAAACACAGAATCACAAGAAAGACATCAACTGTCAAGATCAAAGAAGTTTGTTGCATGATCTGTGAATATTCTGTGGTGCTCACAGACCTGTTTTAACTCCAGCTTCACTCTCTACCGTTCACTGTTTGTTTGGCTTATGGGGATTGTGGAAAAATCAGTGTGGAGGAATTTAGGAATTAAACTTTGCAGTATGAGAAACAAGAATTCCCAACCCATTCCTTTTTCTCCAGCGTTCCGCCTGGTGCTTTGGTCAAGCTATCATATCAGTGAAGGAGAGGACTTGAGGAAAATAAACCTTGAGTGTGTGTGTGTGTGTGTGTGTGTATGTAAGTCTTTTTTACATTTTTAAAAAAGACTACTACATATGTGAGGAAAGAAATGGAGTGAAACTGAGTGTTACCTCGTCAAACAAATCATTTTTGTCAGCGACCACATTATTTTTAGAGCCATTTTTAGATTTCTTATATCTCTCCTTATATATCTTCCTTCTGTGTGAACTGACCTGAAAACAGCCTGTCAGAGAGACACACTGAAAGACAGATACATATAGAAAGATAATGAAGGGCTCTCTCTCTCTCTCTCTCTCTCTCTCAACATAACACTCCTACCCATTAGAGGAAAAAGAGAGACAAATGTGTATGAGAGAGAGTCAGACTCAGGTTTACAGTGAAATCACGGGACAGCTCGTGTATTCGATGGTGGAAGAGAATAATCTTGTCAATCACACAAGAGAGACGCTCTGGTCAAACAGGAAGTGACATCTGCTGCTGTGTTTCTAAACATGTCCACCAGACCTCTGCTTCATCCCATATCCTGCACTGACAGGTAAGAGGCTCTTAGCACCAGACAGAAGATAATCTGATGACAGCATGTCACAGCAAGACCTGTCTGATGTATCGCACTCAATCTCAAGAAAGAATAAAGTAGAGGCTTCATTTCATTTATATGCATATATTGCGTACGTATATGATGGCACAGACGTCAGTGTGTTTATTGATGTCAACACTAATGCTCCTCCACGTCTCCCAGACTCCATTTTCCTCCCTTTTAACAACTACACATGATTATAATGCCTCTCTGAATGAATGATTATTCTCAGGTTGGCTGTGTAACCTTCAAAAATCAATTTCATCTAAACGGAGTGCTCGTTTCCCTCTGATTATTGAATATTTTACCTGGACGATGGAGATATCGCACCCAAATCTTTTAGCTCTCTCTATTTCATTACTCTCCTCTGCTTTACATCTGCCATTACATTTAGTTCTGATCGTCTCATCTTTTCTCCAGCCTCTCTCTACAGTTATATCAGCACCGGTTCATTGCCTCTACAGGTCCAAACAAAGCATCAACCAACAGCAGACACTCATGAGTCTTTAACACGCCTGACATCAGCAGCCACAACCAGAGATGTGTGCGTGTGTGTGTGTGATTGAGTCTTTATCTGTTCTTGTTTTGATGTCTGTGTGTTGACGGTAGGACAATTTGTTTATAATTCTGAATTTGTATGCGTGTGCGAGTGCTTGCGGTGTAAATATGCTTTAAACGTGATTGCATCTGTCTTTGCATGTGTGTGTGTGTAATTGTGTGTATGTGTGACTGATGTTAGATGCAGCTACAGTGAGATGAACGTGAGGACTTTTCATAGACATCATGACTTTTATACTGTACAAACATTTTATCTCCTAACCCTCACAAAAACTATTTGCTTTTTTACATTTTCAAAAATAAGCGTGATTTATAATGCTTAATAACCAGTTTCCCTCGTGGGGACCACTGACAGTCCCCACAATGTAGGTGTGTGTGACTTTTACCATCTTTGTGGGGATGGTTCATTTGATATCCACAATGGTAGATATAAAAACAAGCAGACACACGCTCATCAGCAGATGTCAGGTGAATCACACACTCTCTCTGTGTTTGATGTGCACCGGAACGTTCTAGCATGAATCTTCTTCTCTCTGATATTTCAAACAGGGGGGTTATGACTCCAGACTGCTACCTGTGGCTCAGCCTCTGCAGAAATATCATTCAGAAATCAGCCTGAAAGAGGAGCGAGATAGCCAGATGGCTTCCACCTGATGTTTTCATGCCCCTCAGCTTCTCCTGAGCGGAAGTGGGCAAAAATTACAGCAGAGATTGAAAGAGAAACACCCAAGTGACAAACTGCGATAAACTGATTATAAATGAGCTCTATTTAACAGCAGTGAAGATGCCTGCCCAGCCCCGTGACTTCTGTTACACGACATGGAGAGATGTCAATTAGAATTAAACAGAATTATTCTGAGTATTGCCACAATCCAGCATTTATCTTCACTGCATTCAGGGTTTATCTGCTTTAATGAAGCAGGGAGGTGGACTGAGAGAGATGGAGAGATGTACAGAGAGAGAGAGAGAGAGAGAGAGGGAGAGAGAGAGGGAGAGGAAGGGGGGAAGAACTAGTAAGCACAACCTTACAAAAATCACTGTGGCAGCACTGTGATAAAATGATGGTATCTCTAATCAGGACTGCACAGCATTCAAACACTGGTTCTCCATACTGGCCCTAAATTATTCCAATCAGTGTATCCCTAATAGCAACATATAAAATATTTGACACCCCACATAGAGCCCATGACCACACCCCCGATTTTAACTGACCTGTGACTTCACCTGTTCCTGTAATCCCTCAGTATAATGAGCGTAAACAGGTTTGGCTTGCTGTCCAAGATAAAGGGCTCAGACTCTAGTTAAATACCACCTGACTATTTAATAATGAAGTTAGTGATGAATACATCAAAATTAAAGGTGGATTTAATGGTGGGATTCAGGAAGAACAGTCATGGTAAGCAGGTGTTTATACAACCTCATGATTTACTGGACCTCCTGAACTGCTATTTAAAACTCCATAAATCTGAACCATTACAGCCCTGGTGCTTTAAAACTAGAGTCCAGTACAACCTCAACACTCAACATCCCACCACAACACTCAACATCCCACCACAACACTCCTCAATATCCCACCACAACACTCCTCAATATCCCACCACAACACTCAATATCCCACCACAACACTCCTCAATATCCCACCACAACACTCAATATCCCACCACAACACTCCTCAATATCCCACCACAACACTCCTCAATATCCCACCACAACACTCAATATCCCACCACAACACTCAATATCCCACCACAACACTCCTCAATATCCCACCACAACACTCAATATCCCACCACAACACTCAATATCCCACCACAACACTCAACATCCCACCACAACACTCAATATCCCACCACAACACTCAACATCCCACCACAACACTCAACATCCCACCACAACACTCAATATCCCACCACAACACTCAACATCCCACCACAACACTCAATATCCCATGACATTTACATGATATTTCAAAAATTACCACAGTAATACTTACATGGTAGTCCCAAAAACACAGTATCACTGTGGTACCATGACTATGTGCAATGTTACCTTTTAGGGATACTGGAAGAGGGACAGGAGAAGTTGACTGGTGTAAATAAAAGAGAGAGAGAGGGACATATGGACAGAGAGAATCTTATGATGGAGTGAATGTGTGAAAGATGAGTATTTGAACAGAGTAAAGGTGAAGGGATGACATTTAGGTGTGGGGACAGCAGGACGAGTAAAGCTGTTTCCGTGGTAACCCCAGAGCTCGGTATTAAAGCTGAGTTTCCAGAGAAACATCTACCTGTCTGTTCAGACATGACGACTGCAGAAAAGTGTCATAACACTGACATGAGACCAATCCAACCCTGTGTGCAGCCTGTTCTAATGTCATCCTACATAACACAAACTGCACACAATATTAAGACCTATAAATGTCACTAAGTATAGTATCTATAAAAAGTATCTGTAAAGTACTTCTGCATCAAATGTATCCAGAGCACCTGAAGGTTATTTTTAATTAAATAATTATACATATCCCAGCAGTTGTTTAGTTAACTTAAGGTCAATATAATATAATCATTAGGATGTATATAGCACTTTAAAATCATTGAATATAAGAACTGTTAGTTAGATGAAATATACTGCAGAAACATCAGTCAGGTCTGTTCATCTGCATCTTTGAGCATAAACATCATAACTGCTCAGTAAATGTTGATGACAGCTACAGTTCAATGTGATCATGAAGTCTATTAATAACTTGTCCTCTCTTCACAGAACGTGTGTGTGTCTGATGGTTTGTGCATGAGAGCACGTAAGACAGATGCAGGCTAATCTTACTGGTTTAGAGTAACAATTTAAGACAATTGTTCTCATTAGTTTCTCACGGACACTGACATAATGCTGTTAAAACATAAACCACAGCAACCAATCACCTGCATCCAATCACCTGCATCAAATCAGAATCTGACACTGACAGTGTCCAACACTACAGCTTCTTTTCTCTTCTCGTCTCTTCTCATCTCGTCTCATCTCGTCTCATCTCTGGTTAGCTGATCATAAGTGTTTAATCAGGACAGATTGCATTTTCCACGTGCTACTACAATAACAAGTCTCAAAATGCATCTACACGGTTAAAAACGGCTAAATTACAAATGTTCTTCATGTGGAAACATCTGAACTGTTATCTAAATCCAAAATGACTTATTGTGACTGAATGAATCTGTGGCTACATGAGATTACAACAACATCATTCTTTTATACACAGATTTCAGGACAGTTCACTCTTCTGGATTCGCAGGCTTTATATTTCCATTGTGTTCCGTCTTTCTCTGCATGTCTTTTTCCTCTGATCCTCTCACACAGTTTCTACTTCCACGTTCATCCATTTCCAGAGCAGCAGAAGCGGCACAAGCCCAGCGTGTGTGTCTGT
>JAZGTK010007236.1:0-14215 GCA_036877625.1 Ambastaia sidthimunki | reverse complement strand
GCGTTGCCCTGTACTTGACTGGTACATGCATAATGACAATAAAGTTTAATCTAATCTAATACTTATTGCATGTGTTTGTCTTGTGTAGACCAGGGCTGTGTTTTCCAAAATCATTGTAAGCCTAAGTATATCACAGCGCCAATTGCAGCCCTGTTTATGTTTTGTTCTGTGGTCCATAAAAACGTTCTCTTTCTGAGGTTTAAAGACATAATGATAATTTTCAAAGTTTGCAGAATACTTACAATTGATCTTCCTAACTATTTTCACTCCAGGAGGTTCCCAACCTCACAAACGGAGGAGAACATCAGAACCTATTGAGATTGAGGACCGTCTGGAGTCACTCATATGCCGAGTGGGAGAAAAGGTTTGAACCCTCATGCCTTATTGATCATTTAAAAATTATTTGATATGTAACTGAAATATACATTTCTATACACCTCTTTCCAGAGTACATCCTCCTTAGAGAGTAATTTAGAAGGTCTTGCTGGGGTCCTGGAGGCTGATCTCCCAAATTATAAAAGCAAAATCTTGCGCATCTTATGTGCTGTGTAAGTAACTTTCAATCTGATTTCCTATTGCTTTTCAGGATATGCGCCAAAACAGATACAGTATCTGACTCCTCTCTTGTTGTTGTTGTACAGTGCAAGACTTTTGCCTGAGAAATTGACAGTATACTCCACACTGGTCGGCCTTCTCAACGCTCGCAACTACAACTTTGGAGGAGAGTTTGTGGAGGCCATGATCCGGCAACTTAAGGAGACACTAAAGTCAAACCTGTACACAGAGGCTGTTTACCTGGTATATGTTATTGTGCATTTAGTAGGAATGCATTTTGCATTTATCTTAAAACATTGATCCTTATTCTGCCATGCCTCATGCAGGTGCATTTCCTCAGTGACCTGGTGAACTGCCACGTCATTGCGGCCCCCTCCATGGTGGCTATGTTTGAGAACTTTGTCAGTGTTATGCAGGAAGAGGACATTCCACAGGTAACCGTTTGCTTGGCCCACCAACTTACACTTCATAATGAACCTGTAGCTCATGGATTTGTCCTGACAGGTGCGGTCTGACTGGTATGTCTATGCCGTGCTGTCGAGTCTTCCTTGGGTTGGTAAGGAGCTGTACGAGAAGAAGGATGTGGAAATGGATCGCTTACTCAACCAGATCGAGGGCTACCTGAAGTATGTTCGATTTAAACCTAAAAAAGACTCTGATTGAAGATTTTAAAATCTCAGTGGTTTAATTATTGTTTTGTCAGATAGGTTGGTTTTTAATTTAAGTTTAAATTAAAGTAAAGTTTAAAAGTGTCTGCCAAAGGCATTAATGCAAATGAAGCAGTGTTGTTTATTATAAGAATCTGCTCTGATATATCATTATTTCCATTTTATTTTAGGCGGCGACAAAAGATTCATGTTCCCATGCTGCAGGTGTGGACTGCAGAAAAGCCCCACCCACAGGAAGAGGTGAGAGTCAGACCACAGGATTTGTCATGGTCACTCTCACGATAATTACCCATAGCAAATGCTCTCTCATTTATTTGTAACATATTTCCACTGTCTCTCTTTGTATCTCTGTGTCTCTCTTTGTATCTCTGTGTCTCTCTTTGTATCTCTGTGTCTCTCTTTGCTATCTCTGTGTCTCTCTCTTGGTATCTCTGTGTCTCTGTGTGTCTTTCTCTCTAGTATCTAGACTGTCTGTGGGCTCAGGTGCAGAAGCTAAAGAAGGATCGCTGGCAGGAGCGTCACATCCTGCGACCGTATATTGCATTTGACAGCGTGCTGTGTGAAGCCCTGCAGCACAACCTGCCCCCCTTCACTCCTCCAGCCCACTCTGATGACGCTGTATACCCAATGCCCCGCGTCGTCTTCCGCATGTTTGATTACACTGATGCCCCTGAGGTACAGCACCACAAACAGCCCTTGATATTTGAGTGCTGCTTTAATGTAAAGTTTAAAACAAGGTTGTGTTACCAAGTGAAACAGAAATAATGCATAGAAACTTGCTTAATTTTTACTTGCTTAAATTAGGAGAAACAGAAATGCTTAATAGGCAGAAATGTTTATATTATTTGTGGTAGTTATTTCCAGTATATTTGCTGTTTTTTAAATGTTTTTTTATTGCGTTTTTCCCTCTTTATCACCATGCCTAAGTTGCTTAATAACTGATTATTGAATAGCCAAAAATGTTATAATTGCAGCTTTACATATATTTTTATTACTGTATTATTCTTTAAAACGTACATTACTGTTGTAATGTAATTTAACAGTACATTATTTTATTGATGCCATGATGTTCTTGGGAATGCAGTTGTTTAGGTGTGTGTGTGTGATTATCAGGGGCCGGTAATGCCAGGCAGTCATTCAGTTGAGCGCTTTGTTATCGAAGAGAACCTACACTATATCATCAACTCTCATTGGAAAGAAAGGAAGACCTGGTCAGTCCTCTGCACATACTTTCACAACTTCAGCCACCTTGTTTTTTTTAACCTCACCATGTCTCAACGGTTTCATTTTCATTTCTTTATAGTGCTGCACAGTTGCTCAGCTACCCTGGCAAGAACAAGATACCCCTCAACTATCACATTGTGGAGGTAAATAATTCTGAGCAGTTACTTGGGTTCTGCATGCCTCTCAGTACAGTAATAACTGAAGTGAATGTGAAGGACATTTGCTGATGAGTTGGTGTGATGTTGTGTGTTGGTCTGCAGGTGATATTTGGTGAGTTGTTCCAGCTGCCCACTCCTCCTCACATTGATGTCATGTACACATCATTACTCATTGAGCTCTGTAAACTGCAGCCCGGCTCCTTACCACAAGTTGTATCCTTCACAATAAGTGAAAGTCATAAGTGCATTTGTGTGCCAATAAATAGTGCGTTTGATTCCTCGTTTTGTAGTACAGTGTATTTGTGAAATGTTGGAGGCCACCTATGGCCTGTTAAAATGTATTGAAGGTATTGCAGGAGACAGTTTTTCATTAGAATGTTAAGCAGATTCTTAAGTGCTGCCAATCTGCTGGAAGATTTGTTCTTTGATTTAAAGGAGTTTTCTGTGGTAACAGGTGAACAGGTGTTTCATGTCATAGCTGTAGTGCTGTGTGGACCAATCAGCATCCAGGACTGCAATATCTACTCTGAGTTGTGTTATGCCTTATTTAAATGTTTAGAAACGTGTCAAGCTGTCTGTGTCTCCTGCTCTTGTAGTTTCTCTTTAATCTATGATTGTTCAGCTAGCTCAAGCCACAGAAATGATGTACATGAGGCTGGACACAATGAACACGATTTGTATAGACCGGTGAGTCAGTGATGTTGAGCAATTGGCTCTCAACTCACCTTTTTATTGGCAACATCTGAAATTTCTGTTTAAAATGTTACACTAAGAAGCATCTTCAAAGCATTTTGTCTATTTAAATTTTTTCTTGCTGTGGATTTTTCTCTTTCAGACTTACCAACTGGTTCTCACATCATTTAAGTAACTTCCAGTTTAGATGGAGCTGGGATGACTGGTGAGAAAGTCATTCACTTTTTCTTGTTGATAATCTTCTCTTATAATTATAGAGGCTGTGTTGTTTGTGTAAAAGCACATATTTTGCGGTATTTGTTGTATTTAATATTGAGCTGTATTTTCAGGGCTGACTGTTTGACCCAGGACCTTGAAAAGCCCAAACCCAAGTTTGTTAAAGAGGTTTTGGAAAAGTGCATGAGGTGAATTTTGTGCGCATTGCATTTACAATACATATATATTCTGTTGCATGAATGGCATGATCTCAATAACTGTTAACACATCTGACACTTGCTGTTCTGTTGACATGTCTTGGATTATAAATCTGCAGGTTGTCGTACCACCAGCGGATAGTGGACCTTGTTCCTACTGGTTTCTCCGCTCTGATCCCAGCTGAGCCCTTGTGTCACTATAAATATGAAGACGAGAGCAGCAGTACGTTCTGACACCTGTACACACCTGTGGTTGAGTGCATATATAACACTGTAATGAAGTATTCACACTACAGCGCCAGTCTAACAATTTACATTCTAGAAGTGACATCAGATGTCACACAATATAGTAGCATCCAAAAGACTCAAATCTGTTAAGTATTTTTGCATATATAAATACATATAGATTTACAGTATGTACTGTATATGTGTATATATATATATATATATATATTTTTTTTTTTTTCTTTTACAATTTAATTTACAGGTTCATTACCAGGTTATGCAGTGGCAACCACAGTGTGTAATGCTATCAAAAACCGAGCGTCAAATGAGGAGATTCTTACTATACTGAAAGATATGCCCAATCCCAACCAGGATGATGATGATGGTGGGTCAGCCTGCAGCAGTTTCACTCTGATTGTTAAATAGTCTCAGTAAAGGACTTTTCACTTGCCAATAACAGTCTTGTGTCACAGTTATGGATCTACACCAGCAAGTTTCTTTTTTTTTATCGTGCTGCCAGCTTTTGGTAAATTGTATCAGTACGTCATGAAATAGGGCTAATAAATCAATGTCAATAATTTCATTTTCTTAGACAAATTTAGTGTCTTGTGTGTTTAATAATAATAATTATTATTATATTAAACGTCTGATTTTTAAGTACTAAAATACTGCACAAATCTGCTTTGGCATAAAAACGGATTGTCTGGGAGAGATGCTTTGAGTTTCTGAGGTTGGACAGTGTGTAAGTTCTCCTCTCTGTCCAGATGAGGGCGACAGTTTCAACCCTCTGAAGATTGATGCGTTTCTGCAGACGCTGCTGCATTTAGCTGCCAAGTCCTTCAGTCATTCCTTCAGTGCTCTGGCCAAGTGAGTATCTCTGCCAGACCTCACACAGACCTGCCAGCAGTTGCTCCTGCTCATCAACAGCCTCTTTTACCAAGAGTGATTCTTGTGTTTAGATAGCAGATCACTGAGGAAACTCTAGTTCATGCCTGTTCATGGCAAAGGTATGTTTTGGACTGCTGCTGTGTGATGAATGTATTTTTTGTGTTGTCTGTTTTCTCAGGTTCCACAAGGTCCTGAAGAACCTTACAGAAAGCGATGAGGGAAAACTGCATATCCTCAAGGTTCTGTACGAGTTCTGGAGGAACCACCCTGAGGTGCGCTCATAGTCATGCAATACTGATACTGTTGTTTTGTGTTTTATTATATTATTTTGGACATTTTGGCATCTTTAATGCTATAATCTGTTTTGGAATGCTGGTTTACTTGTTATGAATTATTTCATGATGGGTTTAAATTATAGCATACAGTAGTTACGCAGTTGTTGCATGAGCTAATCCTGTTACATGTGATCAACATTAAGGAAACATTTTGGAAATTAAAGTTAGTTTTCTATTTTTAATCTTTTTTTGTCTGGTCAAATAACTTGTATTGAACACACTATGTGTGCTCAGATGATCTCGGTATTGGTGGACAAGTTTATTCGGACTCAGATCGTGGACTGTGCGGCCGTGGCCAATTGGATCTTCTCTCCTGATATGGCTCATGATTTCTCCAGGTAAACCTTCAGACACAAACACTCAGACCTGCCTGGGATGTTTTGACTGCAGCTGTACTGAGTCTTGTGTGCTGTGGCTGTGCAGGTTTTATGTATGGGAGATCCTTCATTCAACCATCCGCAAGATGAACAAACATGTACAGAAGATCCAGAAAGAGTTAGATGAGGCGAAAGAAAAACTGGAGAAACAGCACAACAAAAAGGTAGGAGACAACCGGTATGTGCTCACATTGTCTTGCACTCTGTTCACACTGCACACAAATCTGTTTTTCAGAACTGGCAAATTCTTCATTTGTTTTTGCTCCAACAGTCCAACAATCTATATTTAGTCTGTCTACACTTACAGCAGTAATGACATAAACCAGAGCTGTTCATAATAATGGAGTTCTAATTTATTACTGTAGTAATGATGTAGATCAGGGCACTGTTCTGCAGAACACAAACACACTAGAAGCAGCCAATTCAGTGCTGTGTCTGAAATTGCTCAAATAACGCAGTGAATTACATTATTCATTCTTGAGTTTGGATGCTTGTTTGGATATTTTGCTATACTATAATACTTCTACCTCTGCAAGGAACTTATTATTAACATTATTAAAAGGAACATTTATATAAAACATTCTGTTGCTACATTTGAAAAGGTTTCTAATAAAATAATCCCAAATGTAGTCTTACTGTTTTAGACGACAAGTGACATCTTTACACTCGCCGTGAACATAACCATAGAAACTAGCATGGTGTTAAGAAAAGGAAAGAAAGAAAAAAGGATGCCACTACCAAGTGGTTAACACCTGGTATATTGCACTGCATGTTGAGAATAGAAACTTATTGGTCCAGACCAAGTAGGTCAATAACACCTGTAGAACAGTGTCCATTAGCATTCCCAGTCATCTCAATGGCAGGTGCATTCAGAAGCTGTATGACATGCTGAGTGATGTGTGATGAGTCTTTCTCTCTCCAGGAAAGGGACAGCGGAGATGAGGAGGACATGGAGAAAAACAGCGAGGACGAGGAAGGTCAGTTGGAGGAGCAGATTGAGAAGCTCCAGGAGAAAGTGGAGTCAGCCCAGAGTGAACAGAAGAACCTCTTCCTTGTTATTTTCCAGGTGTGTTTGTGTTATCTGACTGATGTAAATGTTTTAGTTGTTTGTGTTTTTTGTAACTATGTCATCACTAAGTCTTCAAAAGAGATGTCACTGCCAATGGCAGAAGGGTGGGGGGGCCTTTTTACCGTTAGTTCCTGCTTCTTAGAAAAAACATAAACATTCTTTTTATGTGTCTCTCTGTCTGTCTTTGTGTTTCATTATATTTGAGCACAAGCACAAAGTGCCTGGAGCTTGGAGACAACAAAAGAGCCAGTTTTAACACTCTCTCTGTCTCTCCCCCCCATCAGCGCTTCATTATGTTGCTGACGGAACACCTGGTTCGCTGTGAAACGAGCAGTATTGACATCAACACCACCTGGTACAAGAACTGCATCGAGAGGCTACAGCAGATCTTTCTTATGGTAGTCATCACCCACGTTTGCTCGTCTGTTTTTTTATGTTGTGGTCTTAAGAGCTCTTTGTTCATTTGCTTATCCAATCATTGTCTTTCACAGCATCATGTGATCATCCAGCAGTATATGGGTACACTGGAGAACCTGCTTTTTACAGCTGAGCTTGATCATCACATCCTGACTGTTTATCAGCAATTCTGCGCTCTGCAACTCTGAAATCCCATAATGCATCACTTCATACTATCACAGCTGCCTGTTTATGGTTTATGTAGTGTTTCAAGGATATGCTGCATCCACCAGGAATGTTGGAGATGTTTTGTTTTTTGTAGTAATACTGAAAGATGTCAGAGCCTTTTCAGGGCACTCGATATGTTTTGCGTAATTTTTTTTTAGTTTTTTTTTTTTTTTAACTGTCATTGGCCATTTCTTGTGGAAAGACTGACTTTTAAAATGCCCAATGTTTAGCAAACAGTAAGGGGGTAATTTTACCCCTGTATCCTTGATATAAAACAACTCAGCAGAATTTTTATGCATTTTATGTCATTTTGATGGAAAAATGATTAAATTGAGTTGCGTTACAACTTGTGAGTCTGTAGTATGGATGGTGTGACTGTGGAGCATGTTCAGCTCTCTTGCTACTTTAATAACAAGTTTGGAATAATGAAATGTCTTCCTTTTTTTTAAAAAAACAAAAGCAGATCTGTTTGTGTCTATTGTTTTTGGGCTCCCATCGTGTTAGGCAAGTAAGGTGTATTGGACATAATGTTAAAATGGTTGTGCTCTAAAACTTTAAAGCACCAGGTCCATAAGTGATGTTCAGTTTTTATCAACCAAGAAACCATCTGAAGTTAATGTCATTATTTGGGTGGATTTAAATAGTCTTGTTCTGGCTCAGTATGTTTAGTACAGTGCTTTGAGATTCTGAGCTGAAAACCTTTTTATGTACCTTTAACTGAAATGTTACAAACTTGTTTTAAACTAAATGTCAAAATTCATCATGTAACAAAGTTCTTAAGCTCATGGCATCATGTTGCTTTTGAGCTTAAAACATCTGAATGAGGTTAAGTTCTAGGTGTTAGATATGTGTGTAAACACTCCAATGCAGGTCCCCTTACTGTATTGTTTGTGCAGGTGTCTTCTCCTGTTGTCTGGTCTGTCACACTGATCTGTGAGGTTGTGGGTTCTGCTCGCAGTCTCTGCTAATCTGTGTGGAAAAAGAGCACAAAGCAGCAGGTGCCCAAAGCACATAGGCCTGCCATCACCAGCACTGGCACTTAAATGTGTGTGTGTGTTTTAGTAGAAAGGGCGAGACAGGGACAGAATGAAATGAGAGAGACAATGAATGCCTGGAGCTCAGCCTGGCTCTATCATTAACTCTTCATGGCATGTCTTTTAAAAGCCATCCAGGAAAAGCAGGAAGGCTGGATTAATTTGGACAACTTCCCATTTTAAACGTTTTCCTCTCCCATGCAAGATTCAGTTAAACTGGAAAGAGGAAATGAAATTAACACAGTAACAAAGGTGCATCATACAGACTGATCCATCTGATTAAACATTACAAATACATTATAATGCAATATAAGACAATGAAATAAGAAACATAACTAAAATAAAAAAATCTAAGTCTTGCATAACATTTGAAACAATAAGTTACAAAAGTTATATGAAGTTTAATCTAGATAATGTTGCTTCACCCAAAGGGTACAAGTACTCAACTTCAAGCTCCATGGCAACAGGATATACAGAGAACCCAAACAGATCAAACTACGAGCACACCGCACCAATGGCTGCCTTCATGAATTTTTCAAGCAGATCTCAAAGCAGAGAGAAACGAAATCCCAATGCTTCATTCACTCATCACAGCAAACACAGTGCAGCCCAGTGATGTCAGGCTCATGTTGATTTTAGTGAGCACTGTAAACTGTTTTGTCTTGTCCACATACAAGCCCAGTACACCAACACACAAAACACCAAATAAAACAAGCACCACACACTCCTGCAAAATCCTATTACATTAGAAAAGATATACATTTGTATGTAATTCTTTATCCATTCTTTATGCTGTATGCTTACTGTTGTATAATTATCTTAATTTAAACTTCTAACATCTAACTTTAAACTTTTAGGTAAAAGGCTTTGTCAAACTTGTGAACTTTGATCTGTAGCTTACTCCCGCTGTATCAACAAAATGACACTGGTTGGCTTATTTTGGTATATTTTGAGTAAACATAGTAGGTTTGTGTTTGGAGTAAATCTGTAGGCCTGTTTGGGGTTCTTACATTTGAGCAGCCCTTTATGCAACGTATCTGCTTCAGTCGTGTGGAAAAGCAAGTTAATATTCCTACTTCTGAACTGAAACACACCAGCAGGATCACGTATGCTTTGTTTTTCAGTAGCTGTAGAAGAGTGACAAAACACAGAGAAAAATCAAATCAAAGCCCAAAAGCAGTAAAAAATGACAGGCAACAATTAGCTACGTTTTTTAGCATTGCAAGTTTTTGAAACATGCAAATTACCCTAGTAACAAAGAAAATGCAGTTAGATGTGAGAATGGGCAGGGCAATGTATTGTGAAGTGCATGTAGTACCAGTTTTACACCCTGTAGAAAAAGTTCAGTACTGGAGGTCATGCTGGCAGAGGGGGTGTTGGGGGAACCTGTTTACGGATTCCCACTGTTGCTAGGAAACAGGCTATGGTGCCTGGTATAGCATATATAATAAGCTCAGAGAAAGTGAGAAATGACACAACAGTTATATGTAGCCTGTGTGAGAATTTAAATTCTTTTGAGACCAACTTCTGTCTAAACCAGCATAAGATGATAATTGGTTCAACCAATTATTGGAGGCGAGAAGATATTAGCAAAAAGCAGTCCAAGAGGATTTGCTGGAAAACATATACAATAACATATAAAATATTGATTGTTAGTAAACACGTTGGAGGCAGATATGTTTGCTGTGGCCCTCTAATGGTCTGGGAACCAGAGTGCTGCCAGTGAAAGATAACTAAGGGCTGTACAAGGGTACACAGCGTCTGGCCCCCCATCACAATAGAAAGCACGGCCCACTCTGGGATCCAGCTCAGCACACCAACAGCATGCAGGATGCTGCCCAACATATTGAGCCAGGAGCCCAGAATCAGCTGTGTTTCATAAGACAGAAAGAAAAGAGTTAGGAGAAAGTCAAAGACTTGAGCATATAAACTTTTAGTCTCTTGGCTTTTCCTGATTCTCCTCTTTGGCTTCTTGATCAAAGACAAGTAAAGTTTGTAGTGTTATGTAAGTTTAGTCATACATTGTACATAAAATATACATATATTAAACATGTTAGGGCACTGACTTTAATGCCATACAGTATGTTGAAAGTTTAGCATTTTGTAATATACACCATGGTAACCATTCTTCAAATAATACTTTGGTTAACATGCAGACAGAATCAAACTTTGTTTTTAAGGTATTTTTAGCCCAAAATTTTTTTGTTAACTTTTTATAATTAAACTTAAAATTTAATCTCCCATTGAATTAACTTCACAATAGAAAACCTAAGACTATCATCACCTGAAACAGTAATACTGTGTCATGATACTCTTTGGCTGTTTTTTTACAGTCGTAACAATAAATCTGGTGAAATATGTGATTAGCCCTCATTTCTGTAAGCGATGGTAAACAATATTTATATACTGTATGTCACTGTCTAACGAAAAGCACAACATGAGTTTGTCCAACATCCATGTGGTGATGATGCTGAAGACAACACCCACCACCATACAGAAAGGGACAGCCAGACCTGTGGAAACAGATGCCCAATCAACATCAGCCTTTTCTTTAAACAGATGAAGTGCATGACACCAAAGCAGTTCACTCAGTTTCATACATTAGCTGCTGAACCTGCAAATCAAAAAGCACATGTCAGCAGGGCCCCTCATTCGAGCTAAATATGATGTACAGTGATGTACATGTAAATGAGCAGCAGGGGTATAATTATACTTAATATGAGAAATTACAGTAGTGTTATACTTTTACTCAATGAAAAGTCAAGTATCTGACCAACAACATACTTAAGTGAAAGTAAATGAGTTCATTTTTATCATACTTAAAGGTAAAGTGTATCTACCAGTGTTGGCCAAACAAATAGTTCTGTCCCAAGCTTAGTGATTTGTTTGAGCCATTGCTGCTGTGCTGGGCTGATCTGGATGCTAAACAAAAAGAGCACTGTTTTCACAGCACCACAAAGCCACAGTGTTTACACTTTTTAGACAAATCAACCTAAATAATTACATTTACAAAATAATTACAATTAATGAATTTAAATAATTTACAGTTACCTGCATGTTAAACTGGAATAGGCATTAAAAATTAGCTACTGTAGCTTTAAAGACAACAGTGAATAATCTGTAAGTTCATTCATAGCATTGCACAAAAGCATTTATTTGTTTGCAATAAGAAATTGAAATGCAGCAGTGTGACAGTCAGCTGATCCCAGAGCAGAATACAGTCGTTTCATCACTGCATAAGTTACTGGTAGATAGATTATCATGAATTAAATTGCATAGATCCTGTCAATGCCTTGTGTTGGATGGACAAAAAATGTAGTTTACATACAATTCATAGTCAATACTGACTAAAAAATTATTTCCAGTTCAAAAATAGTCCTAAAACATGACTAGGAAACTAGTTTTGAATCACATCTGCAGGTTTAGGCCATTATCAGATTTTCTTAAGATTGTAATCTTTAAATAAGCCCCGAAATTCTGCCTTAAATTACACCATCTGCTGAGCTTTAGAATGTGTGCCAATGCATGATGTACAGATCTCGTGTTTCAGATGAACAGCTTTGGATGTTTTGGTCTTGTATCGTTGATACAATCGTGTCTGTGGAAATGACATCTCCCGCGGGACCACCGGTTGTAATTAAGATTGACATGCCCCTTTATGGCACACGCCTTCTTCAGAGATAATAGCCTCAAGGGGATGTATCCATGGCCTACTACAGCTGGGCTATTACGAAGACCCCAGTAAAGCCCGGTAGACTGAAGGTCCTAGTGAACCAAAAAGTAAACGTTAAAAAAAAGGCAAGTGTGAACATACAGGCTAATAAATATAATTTATCGGGAATAACTCTTTCACTATAATAAACTGTAACTGTATAAGTAAATTTGTTTTTTTGAGACAAACCTGTATCATGTTTAGGACTTGGTACTGCATCTATTACTGTTTACAGTTGCATTTTCTCATTTATGCATTTGGCAGATGTTTTTCTCCTAAACTGACTAAAAGTCCACTTAAGGTTTACATTGTTTTGTTATTTTCCTCATTAGTTCTCTAGAAATCCTAAAACTGTTATGTTTAAAGTTATGATCTTGTTGCTAGTGGCATTCAATGCCTCAAAGTGAACTGTCTCAATTCTTTCATTTACACCTGAACTGAGCCGTGTATTTTGTTTAAACTAATGAGGTTATGTCAAGGTTAATAAAGTGCATGTACACTCAAATAATAAAAATAATTCTTATTTTCAATAAGATTTCCCAAACACATTATTTGTTCAATCACCCCCAAACTCACACTATTGGTGGGTAGTCACCTACAGGGCTGTCACACCTATATCTGTAAAATGTCTGGTAAACACCATTGTTGTAGTGCTGTACATTTGCACCTGTGAAAAGCTCAGACATTTTATTCATGTTCAACTCCTTTGAAAGTGTTTCAAGCTCTGTGTAAATTGATTCATAACATACCACTGCCGTAGAACAATTTAGCAGGCGGCGTACAAATACGATGAACCATCTTCTTGTAACCTTTGAATTCAGCAGCAATTTTTCCTCTGTTCAAGAGACCCAACACCTTCATTCTGGCTCTCAATGAGCATTTCGGTCTCTGTGGTTCCACCATGATGCCAAAATTGAACCCCAGTCATGCAAGTGTCACATGATTGTATTATAAATAAGTAATAAATTATAAATTGTATTATAAACTTGAATAATACATACAACACTCCTGAACCTTGTATCCATTTGTATGGCAATCCCAACAGCACAATTAACACAAATAATGAATAACCTTTCTTTCTCAAATGTCAAAATGTTTCCAGCAGTGAAGTCGGTGAATACTGGTATGCCTGTGAATGACAGTTGTTAGGCTGGGACCATAACATAACATCTATTCCACAATGACAAAACCAGTGGTGGGATGTCATAGCGCCAGTCGACTTCCTGTAATATTAAGTTTTTTTCCCCCAATGAAATCCTTCTAAAAACGTCAAAATAACATTCAGTTACATCAGTGTCATTACATTCATAGGTCTGACCATTGATCCATTGCAGGGCTATATGTTTGTATACATTTGATATCCTATCTGTCTGTCTGATGGAAAAATTTTAAATAGGTTGAATGTCCATTGTCTTTTCTGCTGCAAAATACATATAATAATGCATACATTTTATAATCTCAAGATGTTTTTTACTATTAATGAGCCCTTAAAGCAAAAAGCAATAGAGATCAATAACAACAAAGGCCAGTGGTAAACAGACTGAACAAAACCACATTAACAGACTAGAAGCGCCAAGTTTTTTCTATTAATGGCCAGATATCAGAAATGTGCAGTAAAAGCATGGAAACATGATAACAGTCTAGTGAAATTACCTTAATAGTTTGTTATAAAGTTATTTTAATATTAATAAAAGCATTGTTTAAAACATTGCTGATATAAACATGTTTTAATAAGTATATCAGATAGAATTAAAGCTATGATACCAATAACAAAAAGAAAAAATCATTAAAAAGAACTGATTTTCTCTCATTCTAAAAACAAAACATCATGCTTTTTCTTTATTTTGAAACTGTCACATTGGTATATAATGAAACAAGGACTGCTAATAATGTTTTATTAATACATCTAGCAATCTCTATATAAAATAATGATGCTGGCATATTTCTCAAGCCATTTTTCCATCCCTCTATTATGGCCCCGATTTGCAGGTGAAAATTGTCATTTTGACCCCACTTCTAGAAAATTTGTAGATTACTAAGTAACTATTCATCAATGGCATTTAAAATGGTGCTTGCTTTCTGTAAAAATGTTGAGCCGGGACCTCTGCTTGAGTTGACACGAACGACCCAATATACATTTTTCCCCTGTTGTGTTGCACTTTTGTATTTTTCATCCCGTATCCCTCTTGTATCTTGTATTCTGTGTTGCACCTGACATCAAAACAAATTCCTAGTACTGT
>JAZGTK010007235.1:0-19647 GCA_036877625.1 Ambastaia sidthimunki | reverse complement strand
GTGACGGTCAGTTTTGGCAACATTAGTAAGTTAGTTTATGGAGGTTTGCACTGATACTGCCTGTGTTTCTGGGTTCTGTTTAGCTGATATTTCATGTAGGTTTTTTTGTTGGCTGCTTACCTTCTTTAGTTAATTAAATGAAACAGAAAACGAGAGAGAGAGAGAGAGAGAGAGTTTGCTTGAATGCCGACAGGTTCAGACAGTGTGACGATTGTGTGTGTCAGAATAAGGTGAGTTTGCCACAAAGCACACAGAGAGAGAGAGAGAGAGAGAGAGAGAGCAGAGTTAGAGGAAAACAGCCAGCAGGTAAGTCACACAATCTCTTTATCTTCTGTTTTGTTCTTTGTACACTGTATATGTGTAAACTTTCTACTGTTTACTGTATATATCTGTTCTCTGAGACGGTTTATAAATTTGTTACATATAATTAACTGAAGGTTTCTTTAAAACAACAAAACTCAGGTTTTACTGTAAACAGCTTTAAACGAGTAAGATTAAAGAGTAAAAAGAGTTTGTAACTACATCCTTCTAATGTTAAGAGCAATAGCACCACAAAACTGTTTAAATATTCTTATATCTTGAACACTGCATGTTTTCATTGTTCTCATTGTAAGATATAGGCTTTGGGCTTTTTAAAATGTATTTAAATTTAATTTAAAGTTTATAACTACTACTTAATTTATAAGCTCACTGCATTCTGTGTCTTGATATTTGTAAATTATATGATAATTATACGAAATTATATGATATCTGCAGTATGACATATCTGTGAGTGAGTTTAACTCATGCTCTGTCATCTGTCCTGGCACCAGTCAGAGTTCCAGCATGACCAGCTGGAGTCAAAGTCACAGAGACGTTGTATCTTATCTGAGTCATGAAAGCTGAGGGCAGTCAGTCAGCTTTTAGACAAACTGTCCCCTAATAGGAACGTACTGATATGCTGTATACACACAGATTGAACTTTGAACAGTGTGGCTATGATGACGTGACTGATAAAAACAAATTTTTGAGGGATGGAGGAGAAAGATAAACCTCAGGCTATGTAGATTTCATTTCGACAGCAGCTTGAAGAGTACGGCTGTTCTTGTTTTTCTGTTTGATTACGTAAGGAAAATTGTGGTGCAATTTTCTGCCAGATCTTTGAATACCAGTAACTGCTGGATATATTTATAATCTGTTTACAAGGTTTCCAACAGATGACCAGCGTCACATGTTAATGTCACTTGCTTCCTTTTTCCTTCCTCTTTAGAACACAAGAACCGGTTAACTCCTCAAGTTCTCGAGACCATGACTATCGGCAGGAGCTCCAGGAAGAACAAAGCCCCTCGTTCTCCACCTTTTCTGGACAAGGCGAATGGTTTCTACGGGCGTCTGGATGAGATGGGTGGAGATGATGTTCAGGTGGAGGTTAAGTCTGTAGAAGGGCAGATGGGAACCTCGACAATCTCGACTGGAGGAGAGAACCGGCCAAATCAGGACAACATGATGGTCCCAGGCTGGATGGAAGAGGATGATCATGCCACTGATTTTAACCAGGGAATGATGGATGATGATGGTGCCGCTTTACTACAGAGAAAACCCAGCAGACTGAGTCGCCGCTGGAGCAGGAAAAGTTCCAGGAAGGCAAAATTTGACAAATCCTCTTCAAGGAAAGAAAGTACAGAGACTGATAACAAAGAGATGCCACCAGTAGCCATAACCCTGGAGACCACAAGTGTCAGAGAACCAGAAGCAAAACCGGTCCATTTCTCTGTAAGAGAACATGTGGATGATCAAGTTCTGATTTTAGAAAAGGAGCTGGAAGACGCAAGAAAAGAAAAAAAGATGAAAGACAGACTGAATGAAGAGTCAGTGGAAGCTGTCAAGAGGAACAGTCTCCAGAATTATCGCAGGGTGAGATTTAGCTGTTAAAAGATGACTGTGTTTTGGCACTGATCCTAGATCAGTTTTTCTTTATAAGATCTATGCATTATTATTGAGGGAAACTACATCCATGCTCACAAAAGTGTTGCTTTTAACCTGCTCATATATTCATATATGTGACTTCTCACCTAACAGGGAACATAACATGAAAACATTAGAGGAATGTTCTCACAATCTAAATTTGGGTTACCATTGATTTATTAATTCATTTGATCAGAACTAAAACATTTAACTCCAAGCGTTTTATACTGAAGTTGTATACAGTATATAAAGTTATTAATAATTTTAATTGACTCCTGTCAGAAGGAGTTAAATATTAGTTAAAAGTTTGATGTGGACTTGAGCCAGCGGGGCAATAGTTATTCTGTAACCATCTACAGTTCCAGAAGGGAACACAGTTTGGAGAGACATGTGGGGTAAAGTTCTGTTTCACAGTGAGCAGAAACAAGCAGATAAGTCTCCATTACTAAATAACTGTTTACTTTTACTGCAATAAAAAAAAAAATTTAATGTCAGTCCAATTTTTATTGCTCCAGTATATTCTTAACCTCCCACCCTCCTGTTTTATTGGCCCTCATCTTTATTTGTTATATGTTATCAGTTTTGTGTTTGCACTTTATACAGTAAGAACATGCGATACAGAATTTTTTTGGTCTAGATTTATGCAAGATGCCCTTGGCAAAGATTATAGAATTAACAAGATGTCACAGTTCTGTTTCTATGAATGGGGGAAACTGCAACAGTCGATATGGCTGCTCCACCTAAGGAAGTCCCGCCTACTAGTAGAAAGAGCCAATCATCAATCACTGAACAACACTGTGGGAGGGGCTCTGTGTAGAGTTTTGTGAAGTACCTAAAGTGCTTCACAAACTTCCCCCATTTAAGCAGACAAGATTTGGTCTTGTGTGACTGAAACAGCTGCCTGGAGCTGTTGCAAAATGGCTGCCGAGTGCAGAGTCTTCCTTAAACAGACTTTGACCTTTAGAGAGGATGAGGAATTTATGCAAATAACCAAAATACCCTTTTTTACTGTCAAACAAACCTCTTCCTGATTCAAACTGATCTGTGTTGAGTGTAAAGAATATGGCTTTCTGTGACATCATATTTATTTGTTTTCTTCTGTAGGCTGTGGACAGAGCTTTCCGTCGAGGATGGGAGACTTTCATTACCAATCTGTACAGTGTGACCTTGACGCCCATCTCCTCAACATCCACTTCAGCTTCTCCATCAGTCAAATCCAACATGAACAGGAATTGTGCTTTAGCAGAGTCCAGATAAGAGCAGAACAGACTGACTGCGTTTCAACATGATCAGTAATCTCCTTCACACATTTAAACACACATTTAGTGTCCCAGCTAACAGGGAACGTCCTCAAAACATTGGCTAATGTTCTCTAAAGGTTTAAATGTATCTCTAAAAGTCATCAAGAAACATTCTTGCAGTAATGTTAGTAGAATGTGTTTTAACATATATGTACATATATTTAACATACATAATATATATCAAAAACATTATTCTGGAACATTTTAGAATCTAATTTAAGAAAATTAAATAATGACAGTTATAACCAAGCAATAATATTAATACAGTTTCTAAAAACTGGACATTTTAAACCTTTCAAAATAACATTTTTTTAACATTTTTGTTACTAGTGGAAACATTACTGAAACATTCTTAGAAAAATGTTAGCTTGGATATCTCTCCCTCCATTTGTGTAGAACTGATCAGCCCTGATCTTGTTGTTGATTGATTGTTATGTAACCAGAATACAGAGGTCAATATGTGAACTTTTTATCAGTGTGTATATGTGTTATTGCAATATTAACCAGAACGGACATACAGCTGATCTTTGTTCCCACATGAGAAAATATGAGGCCTGTATGCCTTTAATTATCACATGTAGAGAGATGTGATTGTTCTGATGTGATTGTTTTGAGCTGTGAACAGTATTGTGGAGTTCCTGTACTTTGGCTATGAACATGTGTTCTTCCAAATATTAGGAACTAAATGGGTTAACTTTTAAAAAACAATTCTGGGAGCTCATTTGTCAGCTACATTGGCAGTGAAGTATGTAATTAACTGAGCCTAAAAATAGAGTGAAAATGTTGATTGTGTTCTGTACATTTACTTTCTTACAGAACCTACAGTTTCATATTGTCTTATTAGTAAAATAAAAAGACTGATGATCTATGTGGTTTTATTTTTATTTGTAATGTTCTGTCACATCAACCAATGCAAATAATAAAATTGCTTTCAGAAAATGAGTTTCATTCTTAAATACTATTTACTGTCCAAATTTGAACTACAAATGTGTTATTGATTTTACTACACGCATGCAGTACTCATTACATATACACCCGTGAAATGTTTTTAAACAACAATAATCATGCCTTCATAGGCATCACACCATGAGGCATGTTTACCCTGTGTGTGTTCAGAACTACACAGTAGACTTATGAGTAGGTAGTATGTGAAACATTGCACACTATGCAACATTATTAACACTGGTATTATGTTGGTGACATGTTTAATTCAGGCAGTGGTGTCACTGAAATAAATCAAAACTGTTATTTTGCATTTTAAATCTAAGTTTGTGTAAAGGCATCTTAACTTTTGTTAGTCTGATTAAATAGGCTTAATAAATGAAGAAAGTTACCATTCATTTAATCATTCGTTTAATCTCTAACGTGGTAGGTCGTCATACAGAACACGTGGCTCCTCTGCACTGTGTACTACAGAAATACGAGTATGCTAGTATGCTACCAAATACATCCTTATTAGTCTACTTCTTGTTTACTATTGATGCAGATATGATGCCATCTAGAGGGAAATTAAATGTTAGAAATTAAAACAATAAGAAGTTATGAAGAGTTATTGAAAGTTACTAGTGAACACATCAGATTTACAATTATACACACGTGGTATGTGTGTGTGTGTGCTACACAATCAAATCAACATCATTTGATTTCTCTCTGTCTCTGTTTTCACAGTTTCTTTCTTTTATATAAATTGCTGGAAAACGCGCATGATATAGACTAAAATTTTCCATCACGTGTTTTAAATAAGGGAAGTATGCACGCGTTTAGTGCTATATGTTAAATCTGATTGGTTGTTGTGAAGTGGGCGTGGACTTCACGCTGCGTGACATAAATAAAACGCGACGAGCCCGTTACACCGTCCATTTTGTTCCAGTGTCTGAAGAGGTAAAGTAGCTTAATTTTACATAAGTTAATGTAGTTACTTTATTTATTAAGTAAGTTTTCTTGTGTTTTCTGTAACCGACTAGTCTATAGTCTCAACTAGTCAATGCTTTGCTTTATATGCATTTAATTTTTTGTTGCTATGGTTTTTCCTGGACACTATTAGGAGCTGCGTGTAACCCGCTTGCGGTTATTGAATCTTTAACCATCCGCCCTAGTTTAACTTATTATTTCATTCATCTTAGCTGGTTATCAAAGTTAAGTTAACTATCTGTTGTAAATGCGTTGTATTTCAGTTTTTTTAATAGAAAAATGTGTTTTGAAAGGATATCCACGTTGGCGAGATCTCAGTGATGATAACTTTCACAGACCTGTACTGAAACACTGTGATTGCACTTAATTTATCTGATGAGAGATCGCCAAACCGTTTTAACTCGCTACTATTAGTTAGTTACATTTGTGTAGTAGCTGTTGCATGATCTGGAAAGTTAACGTGTTAACTGGGTTTTTCTTGCAGTCATGTGCGCCACGATGAGTCTGCGGTTCGTGGGTTGGCAAGGTGAGTATTTCACTCAGACTTGTACTATAAATTTAGTGCATCCTCGGTTTATAAAATGCAGTTTGTAAACTTGTGCACCACTAATTTACAAAAGCGTTGTTAATACATTCAGAAGGTCCTATGGCATAGTTACCATTTACACTGGCTAGACTTGTGCAATTTTTAATCAACACTATTTTAAAGGAGTTAATGTTACGCACAAGGGCTCTTGTTTTAATGTAGGATATGCGGATTCAGAGAGGCTAGCAATAGCAAGCTAGCTATGAAAGCATGGGATCCCGCCTCTCCATGCTCTCCAAAGCCACGTGGCCTCAATATGTAGGGTATTCAAATGCATGGTGTGACAGACAAGTAGGATGTCCTATCATTGCCTTTGGACCAGATGTGCAATCAGTCTAAATGTTTAAGTATACATTTGCAAAACCATAAAGTATCCAATCTTTGCATTCGGTCTGAGTGCAATGATAGGATGGCCTGCTTTCCTGTTAAACTATGCATGTGATGGAGGTGTGGCTTTGGAGATCATTCTGAAGGGAGGGTGGGATCAAAGCTAGCTTGCTATTGCTAGTCTATCTGAAATTGCTGATCCTTATCAGATACAGTTTAGGTCTCATCCAGTGCTACTGTGATGACTTAAAGAATTCTCTCTTCCTGATTGTTATTGAAGACATTATTCTTAACTGAGTAGCATTGGACCTCAGTTACACATTGCTTGAGAAACTTCTGTAGTTAATTCCAGTGCTTGAACTTTTTGTAAAAATGCATCCGATTATTTTGCAGCTTCAGAAGCCTCAACCGCAAGCCTGTTTTATTTCATGGTAAGTTGTTTTGGTGTATAAGTTTTGTCTTCTACATAGGAGTGATGATTTTACTGACAAGCATATGTCTGAGTTTCACTGATGTTTGCCTTTATAATTCTGACCTTATGCCCAGAAATTGGAGTCAAGTTTAATCTCCATTGCGAGTGTTAATTGCAGTTTAATTTTCTGTTTTAGGATGTTTGCACGTGAAGTTTGGAATGATGCCCATGATGAAATGGTGAGTTTCTTTAATGTCTGAGATCAACTTTAATTGTTCTGAGAGGATGAACGGGTTTTCCCGTAATATCTGGACAGCATTATTGCTTCATGGCATGTTATTAGTCACCAAAGCCCTGATCAGATGATGAAATTATTCTATTTCCCCTAAAGACATGGAAGAGTCTAAAACTGGTTTCTGTTTCAGATGGTGTCTGTGTGATCGGTATCCAATGAGCTTCATCTGATGAGCTGAGTATTTCAGGTGTGTCTGAAATTTTCTTCTTGCTTGGTTTCAAAGCTGCAGTCTGTAACTGTTAAAAGTGAATCCACTACATAACGGATTAGTGTTCAATGTGTATCCTTATGTTTATCTGGGTCTGATTTTGTGGATTTCATTTTGGATTCGTTTGACCTCAACATATGTAAGAAAAATAATGTAGAATAACATGCAATTGTTTTAAACCGTGTTGGAGGCAGAAGTTACGGATTGCAGTTTTAACAATGAGCTCCAGTCTCTGTGATGAAGATACTTAGCTCACTTTGACCCTATGTGAAAAGGCTTGAACAACTGAGAGATGGAGACTTTCACAATTGAAGGGCTATTTTTACTTGTGGCTCTGCTAAATGTTACTTATCTTTTCAGGATGTGTGGCGGTTAAATGTTGGACTGGGTTGAATTCTGTACCTTCAGGTGAGGAAGTTGTTACATATTTTTATTTATTAACCCTGTAACGTATGATGATCTTCCATTGGAATCTCGTTCGTCTGAAATGCTGTTGAGACTATCGGATTACTGACGTTACAGTTTCCTGTCTGAATATCTGTAATTTATGTGCCTGAAGTGACTTGAGGGTTTCTTTTTGCTTTCAGGTGTCGACTGACCTCAGAACAGGTGAGTTCAGATGTTTGCAACCTTAAATGCAGTTTCCAGCTGGTCCTTTAGTGATGTAACTTGCACATGTCTTACGCCTTGTCAACACCAGAACCTGAAAAGGTGAACCCACTGGTGTTGCCTGTGCAATAAGGGGATGACTTGTTGGGGTTACCAACGGTCTGAAGAGGACTAGTTTAGTGTAAATAAAGGTACTTCATCACCCCAATCGGTCCCTAATTTTTTTCTTTTCTTGGAACCTTCCAGGTCTGTAGGTGAAAACGGGTTCCAGGAAGTGCTTTGAGCCCCTTTGAGAAAGGTAAGCTTTGCTTTATAAGGTTTAGATACTCTAATTTAAACTAGTGGATGATGATTTCGGTTACCGCCCCAGTCTGATTAATGTGACTGATTGGTATCTTTCTGATCTTAAGTAACCACCATTTCATTTTGCTTGATGTTAGTTTAAGCTTTAACATTGTTCTTTCCTTTTCCAGATGCTGCCACGGTTTCAATGCTGCTGTTTCTGATCTGAAGGTTTGTACAGCATCATCTCAACACCTTTTTACTTTACTAAATGATGAGTTTGTGTATACCGCCCCAGTCTGATGTTTCATGACTGACTGGTATCTTCCTGATACATGTGGTCTTTAAAACAGAGCCTAAACATAATGTACTAGTACTAACTCCTCCTGTGTTTTCAGGGGTAAAGCTGATCAGGTCCTCGGGTTGTGGCTGGCGTTTCTGCACATCTCGTGTATCTAGAGTTGATGTCTCAATATTTGTAATTGGATACATTTTATTTTCTGTAAATGCTTGAACATGTAAAACTGCTCTTGCTGACACGGTGAATGATTTGTCTTGTTTGTTATTTGCATGTTAAATGACCAAGTGATATACAAATAAAATGACTTCATAAAGATATTGTATTATGCTGTGAGTCTGTTACAAGTGCACAAGCAATGTTTGACTTGAGCAAAAACTTGACAAGTTGCTATTAAGTATACAAAGCATTTCCCTTTGTTAATGTTTCTAGTATAACTGGGTTGTGACATCTAACTGTTCACTATTGGTAAATTTGTAAGTTACTGTTTTGGATCATTTAACTTGTTCCCCTGTGCACCACTTACATAGCCACAAAATGTGCAGCCAAATTTTTTTTTAGGTCATAATGTTACAAATTGCATTCGGTTTGGCTGCATGAATAAAACTTATTTTGGAGATGGTTTTGGTAAATAAAATGACGTAAATAAAAAAAAATGGTCACTAAGATTAACAGGATTTAAAGCAAATGTTGCTGTTAAAAGGTTCAGACACTTCTCCAGAATGATGTCAACATGGTTAGATTTACTGGAGATGGCCTGGCATTTTTCAAACCATTCGACCAAAACAAGTGCTGACAGCATTTTCAGGTTTAATGAAACTATCCAGATGCATTTATCAATCAGACAGTGGTTCTTGTTGACAGGTGATTTTTATTTGTTCTGGTCTATTTCGTTTCAGCTGAACACAACAATGGTGCAAAAAAACTACACATACAATCAAAACCTTCAAAGCAGCTTTCTTTTGGACTCGGGAACCGCACAAAACCTTTAGTTGTACATCAACAATGACAACCCATCAGAAACAATCTTTGAGATCCAGGATTCTTCTGTACTGTCCAGTTGAGATGTTCAGTCCATCAGTCAGCAGTGAAGATCCGAGCTGCTATATCATCAAGTAGCCAGTCCACCCCTGTCAGCAGGTTCTCACCGGTCACTGCACTGCAGCCCACGATACACCAGTGATGAGTCTTAATGTCATCCAGAGCTAAAACCTGAGGATTAAAAATATAAACATCATGTTACTCACAGTTATGACCTGACATTAGGATAGACAGATAATTTAATACTGCTCAACCTGCCTCTCGTATGCCATCTTTTGATAAAGCGCCAGGCAGGTCCTGTTTGTTAGCAAAAACTAGTAGAGTAGCTCCTGCTAATCGCTGTTTAGGAGAAAACAAGTTAACTTAAATCATACACTTCATGGTGACATGCTTTGAATAATAATGAAACAATAGAGTATATATAGAGTGACTTCCTCTCTCCCAGAAAGTCTGTGCTCATTGCTGGGTAAATGTATAGCCAATCCTGCGTGAAACACCGGCAGTCTCACCTCCTCCAGTAATAAAACACTCAGCTCCTTCCTGCAGTCCTCCAGTCTCAGTCTGTCAGCACTGTCCACCACCCACACCAGCCCATCTGTGCTCTCAAAATAATTCCTCCAGTACGACCGCAAGGACTTCTGACCTCCCACATCCCAGATATTCAGATTAAACCTGCAACAAACAATATGAGAAGAACGAGTAACTAACTAACAGGTAACTGACTAACTGTAATTCCAGTTTTTAACTTACCCTCTGTGCTCCAGTGTCTTTATGTTGAAGCCCAGGGTTGGAGAGATAGTGCTGACATCTTCACCATTAAACTTTTTCAGAATGGTTGTTTTTCCAGCATTATCAAGACCACTGAAAAACACACGTTAAGTTTCCAACGCAAATGATGAAGATGTTTTTATATTTGATTAAACTTTATTGTCATCACAGAGCTAATGCAATGCAGTTAGCATCTATCCAGAAATGAAAGTATATAGTGATTTATATATACAGATAAGTGCAGCACTACGGCAGCATAGATAAATAAACACTGACGAGGGATAACAACTGTTTCACATGCTCAAATTTACTATCTGTAAATATTAAACAGCATCTGTGATATTGTAACTCATTCTTCATAAAAGATACAGCATCAGCAATCGCATTTCGCGCTCCTTGTGCTTCATCTTCTTCAAGATCGTAAGCAAACCCATCGTGAACTTTAAAATATTAAACACAAGCTATTTTAGACCCAAAATGACACATGAACTATTAAAACATCCGAAATAATTTTCTCATGAACAACACGCGCCGCTACGCAGTCATTCTGAAAACACGGAAGCGTTTCGTTGACATGACGCAACATACTGCTGTGTGATTGGTTAGAAATTACGCACGTGGAACGGTAGACCAATGTGATTGGTTGAAACGTCCATCATTCAAACATTACTGTTTCCCATTGGCAAGAGAAAACCGCGGCAAGGGCGTGTCTGCATTTTTGATTGGTGAATAAGCTGTCAATCAAACTGTTAAGGCACCACCCTTGCGTTTAGAACAGCTGATGGCAGCGCCACCTTGTGCGCATTTAACCCATGAGACCGTGACACGAAACCACTATAAACAACAAGGTAAACCAAATTTAAGGATTTCATCTCATTTGTTTAAGTAGGATTATCACTAAAATCACGTACATGTGGCATTTTACATGACACATACAATAAACGAGCCACAATTACAGACAAAAGCGACCATAATAACTTTAGTACAGAGAAGCAATGATGAAATACACCAAATGAAGGAACAGGGCTTCAAATTAAATTAAATTGCTTGTCATTTTATTTTCAGGTTTCTGTTTAGCTCATTTGGCAAACGTTTTGTGTTTGCAGCCCGTTGAGCTATATTCAGCTGTTTTTATAAGACAGAGAGCCAACCAAAACAAACACATGGTTTTTAAATACATTTCAAGTTCTGCAGAAAAGTGGATCTGTGTGAGGGGGACTAGGACCCCTGCCTTTGAATGGGTCTTTTTTTATTTATTTTTAATCTTATTTGTATATCTTTAAATTGATGTCTTCATTTGTAAGTGACTTTGTGAGTCCATTTATTTACGTGATATCTGACCTATTTTGTATATCTGAAAGTCAGATTTAACACAATGTTATCAGCACAATGTTATCAGCAGTTAACAGTCACGTTTACTAAGTATAAAGCAACAGAGAATTTACTGTAGTTTATTGTAAGTTATGAGAACGTTTTGTGTTTGCATGTAAATAGGTTTTTACCAGATAAATTTACAGAAAATAGTTTTAATGTCCAGAGGATTTCAGGGAACAACCAACTGATAGCAGTGTCTCCTAATTACACAAACTACTGTTGGAACTTTAGGAATAAACTAGTTAACCACAACCAAGTAACCAAGCTGCTAACTGCAGAAGTTCAGGAGCCACTACCTTCACATGCATCCTGTCAGCAGTACATTAAAGAAAACCAGGAAATGAGATAGTATCAGTACAGCACACAGTTCCTGTCAAACCCTAAAACAGAGATGCTTTTTGTGGAATTACAAGGATTCAATGACCCACATAACTATTTCAGGTTGTAAGAACGTTTCCCAAATGTTTCTATTAATCCAACTTCAAGTAACAAAATTTAATTTCGAAAGTTCTGGGAATGTTCAAAACGTCCAGTTTGCTATATGTTTTATTAATGTTATTGCTTGGTTAATGGAAAATTATTCAAACATTTTGTTAATTCTGTAACGTTTTGAAAATGTTCCACTAAAAATTTAAGAATAACATTTTTGGGAAAGGATATATACCGTTAAAAATTCCCACTACGTTACTGCAAGAACGTTTTAATATATGTATAACGTTAAAAAGGAAAACTTCTCTGTTTGCTGAGGAAGCAGATGTGTCTTCGTGCGCGTTGCAGTCGGTAACAGGAATCCCCGGTGTTTTCGGTAATCGTGACGTCAGCAGTGTGAATACTGGCTGCGGGAAGCGGGTGACCATCCGGCTCCGCTAACCGGGCCATTTAAAATAACCCGAAACCGAAAACTTAATCGACTCCTTCATTGCGTCACCAGTGAAAGAGTTACTGGCTCATTTAAACGCCTCCTGAGCACCTAAAAAGCTTAAATCATGACCAGTCGCTTCAGTTTTTAGACAGCTGTTAACACGTTCACGTTGCCCGGTTCCGTTCCGACACTTTTATCTAAAAAACACATTTTTGCGATCACAGCCGATTTATTCCTGGAGCGACAAAACTGTGGAGAAAGCGCGTCCGTTTATGTAGAAATGCCTGTTGCCTTCATGGACAACTTTGACCGAGGAAGTCCGAGTGATTCTCAAAGCCCTCAGGACTGGGTAGGAGTTTATTTATAAATGATTTAATGTAATAAATCCTGTTATATGTGTTATTATTTATTCTGTGTGTGTGATCTGTTGGTGCGTCCGCAAAGCGCGCAGCGCAATCCGGTGAGCGCAAACATCAGCGCAAAGACAGGAACAGAGACGCGGCTCGAAAGAGTCGCAAAAAACAGACGGAGAAAGCAGATGTACTGCACGAGGTCAGTCTCATGTTGTGAAACACTTTCTGTATCTCCTTTGTGACTGTTTTAACCTCCATGAACGCATCAGTCACACAGACACACACATGGGTAACCAAGGTTTTCTTTGTTTACGTTAGGTAACTACATTTAACTAACAATGAACGATACGTGTACAGCATTTAACACATTTACATTTATGCATTTGACATAAATCTATTTATTCAATGCGACTTATAATGCATTTAAGCTGTACATTTGAGAGAATCAAACCCACAACCATTGTGCTGCTAATGCAATACGAACTGCGCCGCAGCAACACCACATGAATGAACACATACTATATATATATATATATATATATATATATCATCAGTGTGTGCATTTGCACAGCATAGCACTGTTCTCATCATAAACATGTTATTGTAGCAGTTGTCATTCACATAACCTTTGCTTTTATAAAGACTTGGGATTATATTGTATCATTCTGCGGTGAGTGATGTCAGGTTGTGTCACCGGTGGTTCAGTGTAGCTTCTCTGTGCTGTGGTGGATAGTTTTGGTGTGTGTTTGTTATTTGGTGGTCTAAATATGATGTAAATTAGCGTTTTTGTTGCACAACTCTTTTGGCAAGAATTTCTGGGAAATATGAAGGAGTGGGACAGTTCACAGTTACTGGTCAAAGTTGACAGATGAAATTAAAACGTTTAAAGTTAAATTGTAATGTTTTGACACTTTTTTTAAGGGAATTGGTCATTTATATTTGGATGATATACATTAATAATATTTATTTCAGTTTTTATATACCTAAATCTAAATTAAAACTTATATGAATGAGTTGGTTGTAATACACCCACAGCCCTCATCCATTCCTTTCACTTTCTGTTTCTCTCTTATGCTGTACAAATGTCGGACTTTCCCCACGGTATTCAACAATCTCACTCTCAAAACATGAGGGACTCGTTTGTTTTTATTTTTTATTTGTTAGCTTTTTGTGTGTGTATTTCTACGGTTAATTTTTGCTGCCAGGAATGTTTATCTCAGAGGTCCAACTTCCCTCAGCTATTCTCAAACTACTCTTACGTTACTATTTAAAGTTGTCTGTGACTTTGTAACTTTCATTTTATTTCAAGGGCATTTCACAACGCTAACCTCTGTTTTTTATCACAGGAACTCCAAACTCTTGAGCGGTCCAATGCCGCGTATGTGAAGGAAATCGCTGACCTCAGGAAAGAGATTCAGATGTATAGCAATGCTCTGGAGCAACATGAACCTCATTGCACTAAACTCTGTCCGTGTGGACCATCAGTACCCATTACTGTACAGGGAGGTCCATCTTCAGCTGCACCCTCTTCCTCAGACTTCACCTTTGACCCTGACCCTATCCCCTTGCTGGATCTTGGATTCTTGTCAAGCCCTCCACATAATTCGGTGGACCCCTCTCTTACAGATCTCCTTGACAGCAGTGACTGGTCTCACTGGGACTCTCTGAATTGTGATGAGTATCTTCAGCAACTTTAAAAAACACAACAAAGGGCAGTTGTACTAGTTGGAGAGTTTGACTTGTAACCAGAAGGTTACCGACTTAATTTCAAATGCTGGCAGGTAACAACTGAGGTGCCCTTGAGAAGGACATCTTACCACCAATTGCTTCTCATTGCTGCCCAGTGTGTGTGTGTGTTAACTACTCCAGTGTGTGTTTGCTAACCAGATGGGTTAACTTCTGAGTATGGGTCATCATAATTCGGTTTAGACATCACTTCACTTAATTTTGTACAAACATTGTTATTTGGGGACATTCTTTACACACTACAACATACATCACAGCTGAGAGTCTTTAAGTGTGTTCAGACAGAAATGGTGCTAAAAGTGTCCCTTATGTTGTAATTTATTTCAGATATATTTACACATAAAAGTATTTAATTTACTTGTAGCTACAAGCCATTATATTTAATGTACATCTGTAATGTTAAGACCATGGCCAGATGTTGGTCAGCTTTGTTTTTTATTCATTTTGATTTGTATTTTGAGAATGATCATATTATATAAATTATATTTTAATATTTTCTCGTGTTTTTATGGGAATATCACCACGTGTCCTGATCTATTTTCTCATAACAGTTAGGGACGCTCTCTCGATATCCAAAAACGCCCATAACACCCGGTTTAATGGTCTTTAGGTGGGTCAGCAACACGTTATCAAGAAAACAAAACAAACAAACACACAATACGCGGCGACGGATCGTGCACAGATCCGTCAATAATGAACGAATGAAGCAAGAACAATAGCCGACCTGACGGTCCCAAAACACAGAGACCAACAGAGACCGGATGGAGGGATGAGACGAGGAGAAACCGCTGTCTGATAAAGACACGGATGAAATAAACACATATATACAGTTATACTAATAGATCGGCGGGATACGGGCGTAACATCGCGATGCCTCGCAGCGGGTCGCGCATATATGCGAGTAAATAAATAAATAAGAGCCGTAGCGACAGCGTCATCCGCAGTGTGTAGCATCCGCATCCACCTGCACCACCTGCACACAACGACCCACACCGACCGCTGGGAATAAAGAAACGGGGAAAAGACGGATCGCAGACGCGCCTGCGACTCGCAAACGATCTGCGGTTTCTAGTCTTTGAGAAAGACGAGGAAGGAGGTTTCGGTGCTGCAGCGGCCGCCGTGATGCTCCACACATGCGGGCACGTTTGAAGCAGTTCATCCCCGCCCTGTGTGGACCGAACCCGTCCGACTGTACGACACCGGGATTATAGGGGGACGCTGGGAGGTTGTGATTTAACCGGTAATATGCAGATAACCTTTCGTTATTAATGATGCGTTTGTAGGAGCTTTATGACAGGCATTTATTTGTTTGTTTGGTTCCGGTAGGGAATGATCGGATCAGGATGGTTGGATAGCAGAAAGATTATTACACCCGAGTTTTAACACGGTACCGATTTACGCCTTTAATCTATAAATATTTAAATAAAGACCCAATTTAGGCCGATGACTTTCTGATGACGACAGAACAACAGAAATGTTTCTATAGTAAAATCACCCCAGTTTCTCTTTATTAACATTAATAATTATACATTTACCCCCGTGATTGTTCCGATCTGGTTTTGTTGGGTTAAATGTGACACGATTGAACACACGGTGTCTTTACCAGTCCTCTATCTCTATTCTGACCAGGTTAGATAACCCATGTGTTCAGCCTATCCGAGCTCTATCTGACTTTTTAATGCAAGATAAACCATTTGACTTGGTAACAAGGTTATAAGACTGAGGTTACAAGAGCTTGTCCTCGCCATTGGCTTCCTGCTTTGAACAATCCTCGTTCAAGAACCACATCTGCAGCGATGGAGACCCCTACGAAGCTGCCTCCATCCAGCCCCTCATCACCGACCACGGGCTTCTCCGTACCGAGCGCGGAGAAGGTGGACGGCTTCCCCCGCCGCTCCATGCGCCGTGCCCGGCAGCGACGGTCCCACAGTTCCTCACAGTTCCGCTATCAGAGTTCCCAGGTGGAGCTGACGAAGCTGCCCTTGCTTATAGGTACGTTTCACTAACTGGGATGCAACACAGTCAGTTTTGTCATTAAGGTTGTTCACAGAATAAAACATCAATATGTAGTTTTTGGGTTATCACACCGTTTTGAATAGTTACCCAGGTAACAATTTTAGGTTGTGAGAATGTTTCCCTAACATTTCCATTAGTGAAAGTTCTAGGAACATTAAAAACGTCCAGTTTCTTGTATTAACCTTATTGCTTGGTTACTAGAACGTTGTTCAAACATTTTTTAAATTCTGTAACGTCTTTAAAATGTTCCACTAACTTCTTAAGAATAACATTTTTAATACAGGATATATAAAATAAAAAAACTTCTACTATGTTACTGCAAGAATGTTTTCGATAACCTTTGAAAGAACTTAAAGAGAACATCAACCAATGTTCTGGGAATGTTCCCTGTTAACAGGGTATGAACACTTCTGCTTTTTGAGAATCATCAGAAGATTTAATGGTATATTGATGAACCTTCATCCATAAAGAGCTGAATCTCAACTCAGCATCTTTCCTTTTAATGGTTCATAATCTAAAGATGTGTTCAGTGTGAGTGGGCTGATCAGAGCCATGGCCAAGTTTATCAGTATTTGCTTGATTGTTTTGGTCCAGAACATTTTCATTGATTAATCAGGAAACCATAACAGTTTAATGTCAATGAACTCAGCATAACCATCCCAGCTAACAAGGAACGTTCTCAGAACATTGAATAGCATTCTCTAAAAGTTCTCTCAAAGTTATCAAAAAACATTCTTGCAGTAACGGTAGTCAAAGTTTTTTAAATGTTATGTCATATATATCAAAAATGTTATTCTTATATTGTTAGTGGAACATTTTACAAACATTACAGGATTAAAAATGTTTAAACAACATTTTTATAACCAAGCAAAAATGTCAATACAATGTCTAAAAACTGTATGTTTTGAACGTTTATAGAACTTTCAAAATTACATTTCTAATGTTTTTGTTACTTAATGTGAAAACGTTGTGGAAACATTCTTACAACTAAAATTGCTATCACAATAACAAAGCCTCTACCGTGATTGACAAGATGCAGAGAATGTTGATGAATGAAGTCTTAAATAAGTCGTTTGAGATACACATGATCTGTTACGGTTATTTTGGAATAAGAAACAGACATGTTGCGTTTTCTTGCCGCAGTTTTTCGCATCTGTGTGGCGTTCGGTTTCATTCACGACTTCATGATTCACATTCCAGCAAGATATGAGTCATTTGCTGTCATACGCGAATCATCGAGTGACATTTCCAGTGAAGCAGGATTCAGTGGTACCAGCTCTGTATGAGCCGCTCCAGCTGAGGGTGTGAGCCGGGGTGGGGGGGTCACAGGGGGTCCAGACTGAACCTCTGCATCCAGCTGACCTGTTTTCACTCATTCACATGACTGAACAGACACAAATCTCCAGTGTTAAAGGTAGAATAGGCAGTTTTGTAGAGGCTAGCAATAGCAAGCTGGCTTTTAAAGTGTAAGATCCCACCCTTTCTTCAGAGTGATCTCCAGAGCCACACCCCCTCTAATAGTCCTTCAGCAGAAGATAATAAATGTATAAATATATTTTGACCACTTTACTTAGGGATTGTTATCAGGATGTGAAGAGACTTTTAATCAGCGTAACAAAAAAGTCTTATTTACTTTCACTAAACTTATTTCCAGTTCTGTCACTGTAGGTTAATTTAGTTGTGGTTTTATTTCTGAATAACTGTATGAAGGCACGGATCAGTTCTGGTCCAGTTCTGTGGGCTGTTTTAATACAAAAAATATCTTTGCTGGTACTTAAAAAAAGCTCTTGAATTGATTGAGTTCCTGCAGGATAATGATTGTAAAGGAGGAGTGCTCTTAATTTACAGATTTTCCTTTAAACATATTTGGTTTTTAAAAACCTGATCTCATGTAAAAACGGAACTGTTTATTAAGTTGGCGATTTCTCATAAACTTATACGATGTATGACGTACAGAAACCTACGTTTTTCTTTGAACCCGGCCTTTACTGGGGTGAAAGCAGGTTGTTAACATCATTCGAAACGATTTGAATTAAAACCAACAGCATAAACGTTACATAAACCCTTCAGCTTGTCAAAAAGAATGAAAGATGACGCTTTCAAATATATGAACAAATGTTTGATTCACAAATCTTGGAATGTGATCGTCATGAGCAAAGCAGACGTGTACAATCGGCCCGTGTTTTCATTCTGCTGTCTTTTATGTGTGTCAGTGCAGAATTACAGGGTTTGCTATGCAGACCAGCCACTTACATAAGCTCTATGACTGGAACAGCATGTTTCGATGTGACATATATAATAGCGTTTAAACAAGATTAGCTTAGCGGAGGACAGCAGACATCACCTGACATAGTGCCTCTGACTGCCTGTGAATTCACGTTCACGAGCTGTTTGTGTGTGTGTGTGAGCGAGAGCAGGTGAAGAACAGACAACAGCTGACACACTCCATCAATCCACAACATGACCTGAATCTTTAATCGCTTGACCAGTGGAAATATATCAACATTTCAGCTGCCACGGTTGATATCGCTCGTAATAGCTGTTACAAAAAAAAGATTTTCAGTGTGTTAATGGCGTGCAAGATACACAGTGTTGCTGTTTTACGAGTCTGAGATTTTATATGAAATCATACAATTTGATTCGTACAAAACCGTATGAATTTTAGTAAAAGCAAACATAAACTATCACCCCTAAATCTAAACATTACTGGGCCAAAAGCCTAATTCATATGAATTTGTACGAGGTCATGTGTTTGTTTTTGCATATTTTGCCATGAAATCGCTAAAAGACTTGCGCTGAGATTGTGTTATTCCTGCCACCTCAGCAGTCACTTCATTTCTAGTCCTCATGAGTTTGTGTGTCTGTGTAAAAAACTGTTTTGCTGGAGGGAGAGTTTTCCACGTGGACAATGAGCCGCTCAGATCTCTGTGACTCTGATTTCTGCTGCTTCAATAACAAATTCAAAACATTCTAGCACGTGTGCAATTTTAATAATATGAAAATATTTCTGTTGGGTAAGATGTGTGTGTGTATGCAAATGAATTGTGCTCATGGTTAGTTATGACAGCGTGTTGAATGTTAATGAATAGCGTGTTGGTGTCTACAAAGTGCAGATTGTAAGATTTTGAACTATTACTTCAGGATGAAAATCCATCTATTTCTGTTTAAGAAATGGAGTCTCAAGATGTAGCTGTATGTATCTGCTTATTTCTAAAGGGTCCAGCTGGTCAGGGCTGGTGTAAGGTTACCGTACAGAAGGGCTGCTCTCTCTCCAGCCTCCTGCGATCAATAAAGAGGGAGAAAGTAAAAGAGAG
>JAZGTK010007234.1:5264-19648 GCA_036877625.1 Ambastaia sidthimunki | reverse complement strand
AAGGAAATGTCCTTATGGACTGTCACTCTGACAGCTCTCACAGGTCCTCAGAGCTTTGACTCACAGACACGATCAAAGGTGTCCTAACTGTCAAAGGTCGCAGGTTTTTGGAAAAGCGACCATTTCTTTGGATTATAACATGTCAAATCAACTCATAGTCCAGTCTACTGAGACTTCCACATCAAAGTTCAAAATATCGATCAGTACAAACACACACACACAAAGATTTCATCACAAATCCCTCCACAAATACAATTTTGCCAGCACTTGCAGTATAAAGACATTCACACGGAAACATGTGGTGCGAGGACCATCAAATCCCCTCGCATCCTTCCTGCTGGGAAACAATCTCATCAAACGTGCCTTTTAATCTGAAACGAAACCATAGGCAGCGAATCTGCAGACAGCGTATCATGACAACGACACACAGCAACACATACTGCAGGAAAACTTGCCTCTGTTCCACTGATGGTTCCAAAAGGAAAGAAAGCCATGTTGAGATTTCACGGTTCCAACTGAAGAGATGCTATCGACCGCGGTTTGAAAGCGCCGTGCGTCTCTCCGTGAAGGTATTCTCCATCAACTATGCAGAAAGACAACGAGTGCGATCTCTAAGTTCCTCACGGCGTTACAGCAAACGTTTCATCTGACGACGCTGCATTGGTGGCATCCATTTAGTGCTAGTCTTCACACCTCTCTCTCTCTCTCTCTCTCTCTGCAATTAGCCAGAGCGTGTATACGTTCGCCAGCTGGCCAAACGTGTACATGCGAGTGTGTTTGTCCCAACAGAAATGTAGGGCTGGCTGAGTGTGTGTGTGTGTGTGAGCGGGGAGGAGAGACATCGATTTGTCTCTTTGTGCTCACACGGTCTGCCCACAGGCTGCGGGGCAATGCCCACGCCAATCAGGACCTTTCACCATCATCACAGCCTGCGGACCGCACGAACGGCACTGAGGAAAAGGGTGTGGGAGGGCACCCTGCACAGTTGTTTCAAAGTGGTTGCCATAACCACATGGTTGCCATTTTCCTTGCAGCCATATCTGTTCGGCTCCCAGCTCTCAAACGCCCTGCAAGTAGGTCAGCGCGAGTGAATAATTTAGATCCCGATGTTGCGATGCCGGTTGCCGCTGCAAGGCTGGGGGACGTGCAAGTAATGCGTTGCAGCAGGACTGCAATACAAAACCATCGCTAAAGGCCGGTAGCAAATTTTGTCTGAATGACTCTAGAGATGCAAAGATAAATAAGGTACAGGGTGAGGGGCCACTAATCTGCCCGTTCCCCCCAAAAGGTGCTGGTTCTCAGATCAGAACAGGGGCTTGGCCGGTTAGAACCACCCTGTGTTTTCACTGAGAGTTGAATCATGATGTAATGTTACTACGTAACCTGCCCAGAAATAAACATTGCGCACTGCAGTCTTTGTTTGTTTTATGAGTTTTGAAAACAGATTTTACCACCAAAAAATGATTTAATTCAACGTCCTGATATTACAAGACGCTTTTGTTGCAACTGTGAAAAAGTTTCTCAGCGTCATATTAATTTAAATACACTTGGACGATAAAGTGACTTGAATTTAAGAACATATTTTAATGTCCAAAGTGATTCAGAGTCTTAAAGCCATAACAAGCCAGTTTTGATGGAATGATAAAAACATACACAGAAACGGGATGTTTGTATAAATGGTGCATTTTGGTGTATAAGTTGCTCCATCTCTTATTTTGTTTACATGTAATAAAGTGGATGTGATTTTCCCTAAATAAACATTAACATTCAACCCATATATACTAATTCTGCATGTGTGGTTACTTCTCTGATAGAAGACAGTGAGGAAAGCACAGACAGGTTTGGAACGTTCTGAATTATGCATGGACTTCAGCATGAGACACAACTTAGGCTCGGAGATTCATCCCTGGGCGTAACTATAAAGATTCTGGAAGGATGTTAGGGTAGAAAAAGACGCCATAAAACTGAACTGAATTTTTGTTCAAAATGGCGTTTTGACCACCATTCAGAGCAAGCCTGTGAGAAGATGAAACATACTTTAAACCAGTGACATACACTCAGATGTTTTGACAAATTGTCAGAATGAGTTAAAATCAAACACCCAATTAACATCCAGTGCAGATAAAAAGAAACAGGGAAGCAAAATATTAAAATATCATATTTTAGAGTAATTCCATACTAAACATAATGAATCCCCATACTGTCATTAACCCAGATATCTGCATAACAATTTCACCAGAACATTTCCACCCTTCTGCAGATCTGAGCAGGAAACAACCAGCTAACAATGTATGGCTGTAAAAATTTTTCCGTAATGTTTTCATTACATCACAAAAACATTCTAGAAACATTCAAAACATCCAGTTATTGCGTTATTGCTTCATTTTTAAGAACGTTATTCAAGCATTTATTCTGTAATTTTTTTTAAACGTTCCACTAACCTCCTAAGAATAATGCTTTGAAAAACATGACATATAACGCTAAAGAAATGTTACTTGAAGAACATTTTAACTTTTACAGAATGTTAGCAAATGTTCTGAGATGGTTCCCTGTTAGCTGGGAGAAGGACTGTCTGGTTGAATCCCACAAGTGCCTCAAAGCAATGGACGTAACCTGAAGTGTTTTCCTGACGATTGTCCTTGTCGATTGTAATAATCGTATTGCTGACCGACGGCGTTACATGAACACGATGCTCCCCCCAAATGGTTGCTAAGACCTCCATCTAAATTCCTCTCACACAGCTGAACGCCTCAAACGATCCTCATTTTTTTCTCTCGCGTTCCTCTTTTGGAAATACTGCCCCTAAGCAAAGTGTCAGAACTGGAATGGAAATGCTCAGATGTGGTGTTACACAAGCGCTTCAGTGTGAGGCTGAATTCTACATCCAGAAAAGTCACGTATGACTAAGACGGAGCCTTTAGCATCCATCTGCCCGAGACTGCCGTTCTCCTCCATCCACGGCCCACTCAACAGCTGTGCTGAGGCGGATGAGGGGGACAGAACCGGCCTACAACACGACTGTCCGTTTGTCTCCTGCTGAATATCCACAGTACACAATGTTACGAGCAGTCTGCCGTTACAACATCATTTGCATGGATTCTGTGCTCACACACGTTGGTTTTTATGTTTAATGGGATATTTCATAGACATAATGGTCTTCATACTCTACAAACTGTATATTCTGTATCCCTACACTAACCATAACCCTGAACCTAACCGTCACAGAAATGTTCTGCTGTTATGGAATTACAAAATAGATCATTGTGCATGATTTATGCCATTTTCTCATTGATATAAAAAAAATGTCCCCACAAGGCCAAAATTAAGTAGCATTACTACACTTGTGGGGATATTTGGTCCCCATAATGCACACACACGCACACACACACACACACACACACACACACACACACACACACACACAGTATCAGTCTCTGTGCTTTACTTGCTTTAATTATTGCATTGCCAACAGAAACAAAGAAGGATGTGACATGGTGCCAAAACGGGCGGGAGAGAGAAAGAAGACAGTGTTCAGTTCACCTGTGAACACAGCTGTGCTATAATGAGAAAAGAGTTACCTCAGAACACACTTGAGCACACACACACACACTTGCTCACAAAACACACACTTTTCCAGCTCCGCCTTCATCCAACCCTCTCCAATTACCTCCCAGCTGCCAGAGTGATCCGCAGAGACACACACTCAAAGCAGGACCTGAATGAGACACATGTATGTGTCTGTACATACACTGAATGGGAGAAGAAATGGGACAAATCTGTCCCACTGACCCTTCAACCCCTAAACTTTATTACCTTATGTAAGTATTGATCATCTGACCGGCTTGTTTTGTAACATGGTTCTCTCTGTAAAAAGGGTTTAAAAGGTTGTTTTAGTGACCTTGAACATCAACCCAGCGAACAATTATAGGTTGTAAGAATGTTCCCCTAAGTAATTAAAACTTTAAAAGTGTTATTTTAATTGTTTTAGGAACATTCAAATGTCCAGTTTTTTAAATGCTGTAAAAACGTTATTGCTTCGTAATTTAACGTAATTTAATTTTTTTTAAATTCTGTAACTTTTTAAAATGTTCCACTAACAAAAATAGAATTTTTGATATATGATACAGAATGTTAAAATGTCATTTTAGTAATTATATTTATGGTATTGTTTGGGTTAAAAAATGTAAATCAAGTAGTTCTGTAATTTTTTTTATTAAAAACATTTAACTAACAACTCAAGATTAACGCTAAAAAAACCTCTACTAAGATTACTGCAAGAACGTTTTTGATAACTTCGAGAGAACGTTTGCCAACATTCTGCGATCGTTCCCTGTTAGCTGGGTTACCACGGCCACTTAGATGAGCCATAATTAAAAGTTTACCATCACCTGCAATGACTCATGAGTTCTCAGAAAGCCTGTAGCCATTGATGCTTAATTAACTAGCATCTCTCATACCAAACTCTCTCAATTTCCTGCGTTCCTAATGCTGAAGATTTCTCATGTGCCTGTCCCATAATAAACAGCAGCTGAAAAACCCAATATAAATTTTTTATAGCCTGTTCCGAGGTGTATCCGTGTTCAAACCCTCACATATTCCTCTCCCTCTCTTTCTCTTGCTCATGGAGATACTAGTATTCCGCCACAAATGCGAACATCTCAGAACAGTGCCGTCGTCTGTTGTTGTTGCCATGGCGACATGAAGATTCAGCCTGTTAAAAATCATAGGAAATAAAAACTGAATCGCCTCGTCGGCTCAACTGGGACCTGCAAAGCAAACCATTGATTTCTCGCCGTTCCTCTTTTTTCTTTCCTCCAAATTTCCTTCCTCCAGTCAGGGTACGAGAAAGAGGCTCACTAGACCGCCAGACTCTGCCAGGCAACTTAGCGACACGCTAATGAAGTGTGAATATTCATAGAGTTGCTAGTGCTAAATGCAGCTTTACTTCACTGTGTGTTTAAAATACAGAGCTCATACAATAAATAAGAAACGGCCACTGATGCACTGCAGTATTCTCTCACAACAATAATTGAAAACTCACAGGAAGCACAATGGAGAGACGCCGGCTCATACACAGCACATACAGCATAATCTAAAGCCGTCCCAGAGGGCTTCCATATGCTCTCGCTGCTTTGAATTATCAGGAAACTGAGACATCTGGGGGCTTCAACTTGTAAAAGATTCAAAAGATTAAAAAAACATGCAACGTGAGAGAGATATTCTGCTGCTAACGGAGTTTCTGGAGCTTGTAGAAGAGATGGAAATCAAGATGGCTTCCTGTGCAAACCTTCTCTGTAAAGAAAGAATTCATAATGAATTCTTATTAAAGAATGAATTCTCATTACTGATTCACAATCATTTCAATGTATTTAAAGCTGTGGAATGTGCTGCTTAATTAAAACCGCTCACTTAAAATCACGATTAAACATACTAAATAAAAATAAAAGCTTTTTTTAGACCTCATGAAAACAAAATGGAGTTTTGTAGTTTTTAATCTGTATCCGTTAGCCTTGAAGCTATCTATATGCTAGTATATTCCTAAACGCTGACAAAAGAAACCTTTAGCAGAAAACACATTCAAAATTGATAGTTTCCATCTTTTTAGAAAATGCATAAAAATATGGGATGACTCTCCTAATAAAAATGTCACTCACCCAAGACATACTAAATATCAAACTATAGTTCATGATTGTTATGGGGACAACATTTCAACATTTCCCAGAATTCATTGCAACGAACATTCCTGATTTAACAGAAAATATAATAATGCATAAAATTGTACTCATCAAGTGATTTTACTGGGGCTTTTGAACTACATACTTTTCATGGTTAAATAAACTTAAAAGTCTTGACCACTCATTAATCCTCCCCAAATATACCAATTACATTAAAAGGACAAATGCACCAGGACCAAGCATAAAAGTTTCCAGACTCCACTGAGGCTTAATGATTCTTAACTCACACTATGTGAGCCACAAGTAGCCATTACGAGTAACTCCCAGGGGGCATCCATGTGGGCATAAATACATCTGATCGGCACACTGCCCACAGACAGAACACAGTTTCAGAGTGAGCTGACTTCACACAATACAACACAGCAAATCCCACCGGGTGAAACTTTACTTAAGGACAGCGCTTGATCTTCAAACACGTTTCATGAGGGGGAAAATGCAACGCAAATCAGAAAAAATAGCACCACACAAATGACAGCGTCAGTGGGCGGTTTGAGACGATTGGAGGACGCATCTCGTGAAAAATTTGAATATATTGGCATGCTACAAATGCAGAGAGGTGGAAGCGTTTGGAAGCGTGCAGCATCGTAAGCTCGTGCAATGCATCCGGACGTCGGCGACAAACAACGCCGACCTCATGCATGCTCACAAGCGCCGCAACTTTTCTTTCTTTTCTTCTTGTAACTCAACCCCCCCCCAAGGTCCCCCATTCTCTCTCTCTCTCGCTCACTCTAAGTGCCGAGCGCTGCAGACAAATGGTGCATGCCTCTTTCGCTGCATGAATATGACAACATCAAAGACTCTGCATGCGATGATGGCTGGATGGAGAAGGACCGTGAGAAATAAGGTCTACCTGGGAAGAGGAACAATGCCACCTCGCATCCATGGCAGTCTGGCTACACTGTCTGCTTCCTCTACACAGCTGCTCTCTTTCTGTTTCAATGAGACTGAATGCTTGTCCTCTCTCCCTCTCTGAGCTGCCGTCCCTGCTTCTAGAGCAATGATAAAGCCTCACACCAGTAAAATAAAGTCCGTTCTGTCAGATCAAAAGTGAAGGAGTCCTACTTTGGTAAGCAGATATGGATGATAAATTGTCTGTGCATCAGGAGAGCCTATGAGTGCCTTCTACACACCAGGAGAGAGAGAGAGACAGAGAGAGGGAGGGAGGGAGAGGGTGGGAGAAGGAAGAGCAGGAGAGAGAAAATGAAAAAGATACACACGGAGAGAAAAGCAGGCGGGTGAGCGAGCGAGAGTGAAAATACGGTACGACTGGAAGCAGACCGTCTCGATCACCTGACTCGTTTCAGCCAATCATGAGCCATGCTCAGCTTGAGGTTGCTAAGGGTTCGCTCAGTTGGAGACATTTTAGTATAACTCCTTTTTTTAAAGAAAGAGATTGATGTATGTAGCGAGGAGAGGTTGGGGGGGCACCTTCTGCCCTGCCATGAAACTCCACAGAGACACAACCCACAATCTAACATCACACGCACACTCTCAACACATAGCTGCTCAAAGCAAGGCTCCTTTAGGATGGGAAGGGAACGTTATACAACAAGCAAGGAGATGTGGAGCAACAGGACAAACGAATGCTGCATAGCACCATCTTCTCATCAGCGAGACTCTCCAGCCCTGCTGCTCCTCTGGGATCTTGTGATATTCCGCTCTATCTAAATCTATCCGCTAGCTAAACTCGCCTCCAACTCGCTCGATTCTGATACACGCTTGGGGCTCGTTTACACCCACACATAAAAAAGGGCGGAGTCACAGATAAAGAGATACACACGGTGGACTATTCCTCTTTTATCGGTTTTTGCAGTACGGTCAGTCTCACAGGACTTTGTTGTCTTTCACATCTGCAGAATCCAGGCACAGCCAACAAACACAGCCATAGATTTTAAATGTGACCAAATTCATAAGATGAAATAAAAAAACGGAGGCGATGGACTTGCGGGGCATCTGAGATTAGAGATGACAGGCCGAAACACAAATATCAGGCTGCTTTAACATGAGGCGTTCCAGCAGACGATACAAGCAACATGAAAAAGCCCTCTGTGAATTAACAGTGTCATCATTACCCAGAAGCACACAGTTTAATAACTGTTTGTAATATCCACTACCTCCAGAGAGAGAGAGAGAGAGAGAGAGAGAGAGAGAGAGAGAGAGAGAGAGAGAGAGAGGAGGGAAGACAGACAGAGAGAGAGAGAGAGAGGAGGGAAGAGTCAAAGAGAGAGGAGATGGGAAAGAGACAGAGACAGAGAAGGGAAGAAAGAGAGAAAGAAAAAAGAAAGAGAGAGGGAGGGAGAAAGAGAGAGGGAGAGAGAGAGAGGAGGGAAGACAGACAGAGAGAGAGAGTGAGAGAGGAGCTGAGCCAACAGTCCATTTTATTACCCAGTTCCTGCCAACTCAAACAATTGCATTGATTGACTGATTTAGGCGGTCAGTGAAAATGAGCACTGGGACAACAGTGCATCCATTAATTGGACAGAAGGGAAAAACACACTGGAATCTGGACCAGTTTAAATCTATCGGTGCTGAACAATGTCCTTACCCTCATGATGCAACAGAATGAAATGAACTGCCGGCTTCCTGATAAAAGTACACGTGAAAAGCTGGTGATATTTTGGGAATTGTGGCACAAATACAGATCATGCACACATAATCTAAAAGAGCTCATACCACTAACTTCTATTGCTTTTAGATAAACCTAATTACTGTACTACAAGACTGCCGTACCCTTTAAAGAAAACGTCTTTGCTTTCCATTCGAGAAATGATGCCCCCTGAAGGAGGCTTTGATAGATAACAAACATCTGTGAACATTTTTCAACTTTGTTTGTAAAGTGTGGCTGGGTTAGAAAGGCACGACAACATTATAGCTTTGAAAAATTCTTTGTTTTGTTTTGTAATTTTCGTTTGGTTCTAGTTAGTTAATACTCACATACTGCTTTTAATTCTTTATTTACTATTTTTGTATTTAGTCTCGGTGAGCCATTTGTCTTTTGTTTTCATCTTATAAAACACCGCACGACATATTGTGTCATCTGCTCACGATAAAAACACATGACAAAGTTATAAATAGCACCACGTTACTTTCACAGTTCAAGTTTAAAGTTTTATTTGTCAAATGGCCAACAACAACACCAGACTGCAGCACAAGCCATAAATAAAATGTGCTATGAATGTGCCACTGTGGCTGAATTTAGCTGTAAAATCTAACTACCCGCATTTATGATTCAACAACATCAACTGTGTCCCTGCTAACAGGAAACGTTCTCAGAATATTTGTTGATGTTCTCTTAAAGCTCTCTCAAAGTTTAAAAAAAAATGTTCTTGCAACGTTAGTAGAATGTTATATATCATATCTCAAAAACATTATTCTTAAGTTGTTAGTGGAATGTTTTAAAAATGTTACAGAATAATAAAATAAATAAAAACGTTTGAATAATGATCTTAAAACCGAGCAATACAACGTCTAATAAACTGGATGTTCCTAAAACATTTAAAATAACATTTTATTTTTCATTTTTTGTTACTTAATGTTACTTACATTAGGGAAACGTTCTTGCAACCTAAAATTTTTAGGTGGGAATACCCTTGACACCAGCATCATTCTATTCATTTAAAAAAAAAGGAATTTCATTTATTCAAACACATAATTCCACACTCAACTCATGTATTTTCCCTCAATGCATGAAAGGACACTTAATACCAGAACCTCATACTGTAAACAGATTACTGTAATTTCAATAAATATTTTTTAGAAAAACATGCGACCTATTTTGCATCTGCTGGAATGAAATGCACTCAAATAAATGCAGCACTGTCACGTGACACACACCCACGCTGCCATTTTCCAGGCTGAGAAGTGGCGCTTCGCTGCCCTCTGCCCATCACTAGATCCAAAAGATACCCCAGGGTGTGTAACGACATGCACCGCGCACACAAGAAATGCTAATCTATTATTTAAAGCCCAGCGCGCAGTCTGACAGTCCGACGTGGAAAGCCGTCCCAAATATGGGAATAAGCACACAGGCCCCTGACGTATTGCTTCTCATGGGGCCAAACACCACAGCCACAGACATCAGAGAACCGGCACTGAAAACCAGCTACATATCCACAAGTATGATGATGTAACAGGTAAAACGCAAGGAAATTATTCAGTGAAAACTTGGAGAAAGAGTAGGATAAAGTCTAAAAAAGATAATAAAAAAGCTGTCACTTCAGAACATCAGTCGTCCCGGGTGGTGTCACAAAGGAAATCAACTTCTGATAGAAATATTAAACATCTCATCTGTCAGTCACAAGCATGCGGCGCTCGCATGTGTTTTTCTAAGCATGTTGTTGGCTCCTCTGAGACGCCTCCGTTGTTTGTTTGTTGCCGTTTGAACAGAAAGAAGTCAAACGCTACAGCTTCCCCTCGCGCTGGTTTTCTATCATTAACTCTTCCTTTAAAAGCTTATATGCTCTTTATGCTCATAAGCTTGTGTCAGACAATAGCAAAACCAGTTTATCTGAGGATAATCCGAGCTCCACACATCAGCTGAAGATTAAAGATGCTCGCCAAGGAAATCTGAAGCCATTAAATGGAAAAATTGGTCATGCAAAGTATGCAAAATTATTCGGAAGACTACAGACCTCATTTACTCGGCGCACAATTTTGCTGTACAAACGCATCGATCGATCTGCATGAATTATTTCATTCCCAAACCATTTATTTGCTAACAGTTTGTACAATACAAATCGCCCCTATTATCTGTATAAGAATAACTTCTAACAATTAAGCATCTATGCAGCTAGTTCTTTACCGTCGGGCTGCACAGCAATTCTTACACACTCGAGCGACACTTAAATTCCTTCAGCTCTGCCAGATCTCGGCTAATTCGAGGATGCTTAATTTAGCCGGAGGGGAGACCTCTGCGGACACTCTGGAGAAGTGTTAAGAAGATGGAGAGTCCAAGAACTTGCATTAGCTCTGATTACAGAGGGCCCTCCGCTCTAATGCTCACTCCTGTCTAATGGCCATCACAAACGCCTGTAATCAACGCCTTTCAGAGAGCCACAAACTCCTCTTTGATTTCGTAACGCTCTCCGTTCAGCTTTTCCATTAATTAGACGATACATCCATCGCGACCATCTTAGAAAATTAGGAAAGTGTTGTTGATCCGGACGGAGCAGCTGCACAGCGAGAGACAATGAGAAAAAGAAAGATTGCAACAAATCGTAATGGAGAGCAGATGGCATAAACTCAGAAAGAGGTGTAGACGCTGATGCGAGAGAGAGGAGTCTCATATTTCCTTGGAAACATTTACTATCCCAGAGCCCACCATTTTGTAATGCGATCCGCAGATGAGCCCGCGATAAGCTAACATTGCGATCGAGCGTTCCAGCGCAATAGATCAAGCAATATCTGTTATTGTGCAGCTATCGCTTACGTTCTAACGCTCGGCGCGCCCTTGAGCGCTGAGGTAATTTAATACGCGAGCCTAGATTTAGTTTTAACCATATCGAATTATGATTTCATTGTTGTGGAGGCTAAATGGCAGCACATAAAGTCTCGCTTGAGAAGAGGAGCATCAGCCGGCCTTGGCGAGCGTGTCAATCACCGAGCTCAGCCCTCCGCTCTGACATGTAATTACAGCACGGCTGTAATTAGAGCTCACTGTCAGGGCCTTGAATGATGCCTCGCGTGAGAGAGAGACCTAGAGAAAGTTGTAAGGGAGAGAGAGCATGTCCACCTACACTGTGATCATCTACCCCACTGATTTCTCTCTTTTATAGCCCCATTGCATTCGCCTGTAGGTTTGCTCTGCTCGCACGGACTTATCGACTGAGACTCGTCTCCCGGCAGCCCCCAGCGCTCTCTCTCTCATCCTGAACCACAGCACTTCCACAAAAGAACAGACCAATCGCTTTATGTCTGAAAGCAATTGAGTCGCGCCGGGCCGAAACTCTTTGCCTGTTCGATAACGTGCGATTCAGCCACGGGCTCGTTTTTAAGTGCCCCGTCTTAGTCTCAGGACCTCTTTTGCTTCAGAGAGCACTGAGTTCAGTTCAAATCATCCTTACTGATGTCTGGGTCACTTATTGAAAACGCCACTTCTAATGTTTTGGAGGGTAAACTTGAAACTGAGAGATCATATGCGGGAGAGTAGAGAGATGTAGTCAGCCAATCTCTGAACTAAAAAACAACATGACCCAGACAGGCTGACAGGTTCAATCTAAACGCACCAATGTGGTTCCCGTACTTTGTGACCAGTGAATTTTCATGACTTTTCTGTGACCTTTCAATTCTTTAAAAATACTAGATAAGAACTTACAGAAATCATTTAAAAATCATTTTGCTAATGAATCATTCAGAGCAATTTGTGAATCCATCTCGATTCACCCACAATTGCAGCAAATTTAACTGTACTGAAATTTAATGTATATAAAAACAAGAATTTTTCAGTTGTATTAATTTTAATGATCTTTTCAGGTCTGTAAATTTTAAACGTTGTTTTCCACACAGCACAAATCTTAGCAGTTTTTTAAACAATGGTATAATTACTATATATAACAATTTCTCAGTCTCTTTATTAGAATACAACCAAAAAATACAGTATTGTATGCCGTATTAAAAAACAAAAAAACTGCTTCAATAGGCAAATAAGTTCAAAATGTGCTCAGTGCCAAGAGTGGTCACACTAAATACTGCCTTTTACCTGAAGAAGCCTTTTTGTTCTGAAAATTATGTTTTTTTGTGTACATGTTTTCCTGTATTTTTTGTTTGTATCTTAATAAAGGACAGAAAAATAAATATTTAATATATAGATGTATGTATGTACATTTGCATATATACACATATACACATACTGTATATGTATCTATATACATTGTGTATATACATGTATGTATGAATGTATGTATATACATACATGCATACATACCACACACACACACACACACACACACACACACATGGTTCTAGTATACATGTATATCCAGCTACAGCTTTTGAAGTACAAAATAATACAGCTCAAAACTCAAAATAATCACATATAAAACAACAGATTTGTGAGAAGTGACTGACCTGTGGCGTTGTCGTCTGCTTGCCCTGGCGGTTGGACGCAGTTGTAGTGGTGATGTCGGTGATGGAGGGTGACGTCTCTGAGCGGTTGCCTGTCGCAGAGGCGCTGGACTGGGGCGTAATAGAGGAGGAGGGCATGTCTCCCACCAGTCGGGCACTACCCTCCACGCGCACGTTGGGGTCGCCCTCTGCGGCCATGTTCAGCACTTTTAGGCCATTGTAGTAAAGCCCTGAGAGCTGACCCTGGAAAGGCCGGCTGCCCTTTTCCCAGCCTCCGATCTTTATGGTGGTCTGACTGTTGAAGATGGTGAGCTGACGACCTGACGGGGAAGAACGTTACAGAAAACACAAGAGTGTTCAACAGCCCGCTCCCCCACGCCACAGAGACCCACTCATACACATGCACGCCCTACCAGACACACATACACACCCACACGCCCACAAACACAGAACTGATGGAGGCCCTGATGGTAAACACACAGCCACCGTAACCTTATTTACCCTGGGCTTGTGAAAGCAATAAATGACACTAATGCTAACAGCTACAATAGTAATTTATCGACTGTACTTTAATGGGCTGCTGTTGGCTCAATGTAAACAAATGAAGGGAATGAGATAGCTGACCCCCAAAATAATAAAATAAAATAAAAATCAATGGAACTTTGCTAAAAGGACAATCAAACACATACTAATTTAGCTTGGGTTTAAAAAGTAACTTCCCCTTTAAAAGACTCTTATTTTGAAAAACAATAGATGTTTTCACAGGTCTGGTACGTTTTATTGAGATTGCCTTTCAGCAAGGACAGTGACAATTAAAATTAATTAGACCGAAATAAGGTTTATGTGGAGAATGGTTTTACAGCTACATGACACATTACAGATGATTCATCATGGTTTTAATTCCATTGAAAAGGGAAACAAAAAACAAGCAAACTTGAAAACAAAGCACTTTGAACGATTCAATCGGTTACATACATTGCAGCATGCAATTCAAGTCTTTTTCCTGCTTGTGTGTTTAACTTGCTTGTTAAAGGGACTTCATATATGATGCCAACAATCATTGAAGCTATTTAAGAGACATTTGCTTTGAGTTTATCACTGTGCACTTTAGCAGTTTCCAAAAGAAATATGTTTAGCATGAAAGAAGATATGCATCTATAAATTAAATAGTGTGCGAAAATCATTACGAATTCAAATCATTTCCACTGTGGCCACATACTTTAATTAGTCATTTAGATTATTACAGCTGCAAATATACCATTATTTAAGTATTTTAATGATGTAAACATATTTTGTTAAAGATTGAACTAACTTTGTTATCAGTATATTACCAGTCCCTTTAACCACTGACAGGTTTACAAGTACAGTATAACAACACATTATTGAACTGTACAGTGTTCAATAAATTACATTACTACATTTGTTTAATTTTTAAACTTGGTTATACAGGGGATTTATGTTTTAGATGGTTTATTTGTTGTGCAAAATATCACTTGCTTATGATCAAATTATCTTTTATTTAAAGTTTTAATCAGTGTTTTTACCTTTGTCGAGTAGCCATTCGTCAACTACTCGACCAAGCCGATA
>JAZGTK010007233.1:0-19648 GCA_036877625.1 Ambastaia sidthimunki | reverse complement strand
CATCACATATCAGGATGCATTTTCAGTCATTTGCGATCTGTTTTTGTCATGCATTGGGTTTGTCACATTGCATTCTACGTCACATGGCCGTATATTCGTACCTGCAAACTCATTGCCGTATGATAAACAGTAGCTCGTATCATATCATAAACAGTAGCTTATGATATGAAAATAGCGTAACTGTATCAATAAAGTGTGTTAATATAGTGCTTTAATGTTCGTAATGATCTCAGGCCATGATTCTTTTATTTTGAACTTATATTTGGTATACACTGATGCCAAAAAGTATTTAAGCGACACCTTGAAATGCATGATTGTAATTGAATTGGCCAAAACCAAAAGTTTTTCAAGGTAATTGAATGCTTTGAACAATAAATACAAAGAGAACATCATTTAAAACGTCGTTTTACAAGTTAAACGTTTTCAAAACTTTTAATTTGAAATGATTTGTGCAGCCAAATTGACCTAACTTAAAAATTTAGGATGGCAAAGTTTTTATTAGTGTGATTATTTTTTTTTATAGAACGTTATTAGATGAGTCACATGACTCCACCCCTCAGCCTTGATGGACATGATACTTTTTTTACCTCTCACGAGTTGTTACGACAAACTGTCAGATAATATTCTCTACAATTACGTTGCACCGACAATCCAAACCCTCCCCTGAATCCATGTCCCACGCGACTGCACCATGACTCTAAGCAGATCCCCCATCTGAATCAACACATCCTCATTCACTAAGAGAGCCATCCAGTGTTGGGTGTAATTGCCATATGTGTCAGAGGCTCAGTCACAACAGTCAGCTAGTGTCTGCCGGGTCTCTGCGGGGTTGCAATAAGATGTCTTACACCCTCTCTCAGTCTGCGAGGAGCTCTTTTGTCTGCAGCCATTGTGTGGGACAGTGCGAATACGCAACAAACTGCCTGCCTCCCTGATTGGCAGTTGCTGCAATAGGAAGTAGTGGAGTGTGACGGTAATTGAAAGATTACTGTGCCTTGGGAAGCTATTGATTAGAAAAACAATAGCATGTAGCTCATTGTATGTGGTAAGCCTGATTGTTGTGCTACGAGCTGGCCTGATTAGGTTGGCTGGGATCTGAACTTGTGAAGGCAAGCAGTCGGGTGCTTGAAATGAGATTGATGCTATCATCGGGTATTAGCGTTTGATTGAAATCCCAAATGGAAGCGGTAGCCAATTTGTTCTGGAAAACCTAGGGCTATGTTTTTTTCCACCACACTTTATTAGCCACAGTGAATGATTTATACAAGTCAAGGTAAATGGCCAGTACAGGTCGAAGGTCTGTTGAGGTCCTGCGCTATTATATGTTTGGGATGATAGTTGAAAGATAACTGAATAAAATGTCTTATAAAAATTGAGAATACAATTAAAAGAATGTGCCCTAAGCAGGCATAAAGTTTTCAGCCAACTGATTTGTCAGTGCGTGCTGAAGCAGAAACCCATCCGTGACATAACCATGAAACAGGAAATAGAAACTAGTGTATTCAGTAAAACGTTTTGATGCTTGTCGCCAGTTATAGGATAAAAAGGAAATAGCTTTCATCACACGGACGCAGAGAAAAACAGACAAATCTGTTTTGATACGCCCCTTTGAAGCAGTTAAAGTAAAATAGCCAAACAATTTGTACTTGGAACGACATTTCAGTTTCTATATTAGTGTAAAGTAGCAAAGGTGTTGCCGGAATGATTGACATTATTATTACATTTCATTATTAAACATTTTTATATCTTAAACATGTTAAATTCACCATAGTGATGAATTTATTTGAAAGGGGTCGTGTGCGATTGATAAGTCATAGCAGCCTAATGTGGAGATTGAGTGAGTTTGAGTCTCAACAGAATCTTCCTGTTGACACATTCCGAGGTCTTTGTGGGATAAAGAATTGCTTCCCGTCACAAAAGGGGGGCAGGAGCAGGCTAAATTTAGGTGCGAGCTTCGCCTCTCTCCGTGAGGAAGGGGCTGATGAGGAAGAGTAGCGTGAGGACCGGCGGGGCTGCACACTGGTCTGTTACTGGGAGCTGATGTCTGTCAGTGACGTGAACGGAGAGTGATGACTCACCGTTGCGGGAGCCGAGGACAGAATGTGTGTGTTTGCGTGTGTGTTTAACCCCTAACCTCAGAATAAGCCGGAGGTAATGCTAAAATCCGCAGGATAAACCAGAGGGAGAAGGTCTGTCCCTCATTGGGTCCCGATAGATATTTGTTCTATTTTTAAATTCATTCATGTTTTCAGTAGCTGGAAGTGCGTAAATACCACATCTGTGCCACGGTGCTTCGCAAATGTCTGTTTAATATGGAGAAACAGCCTCGTGAGGGGAAAAAAGAATTTAATTTAAGACATCCCAGACAGCCGGGGGTGGGCTGCGGTTGAGGACAATGACATTGGAGAGGGAAACTTATTAACATGGCCGTTTAACATCCTGCTGTTAACATTTATTCATGCAGTTGGCTGCTGTAGATGTGGGCATTGGTGGCTGGCCTGAACGCGCACACATTGTATTTATGTCTTGTGATTACTCATGTAGGATGTTAGCTGCTGAACTACAGACAGTCTTGTAATGTTTGTTTTTTATTCACAACTTTTTTCCGTTTTAAATGGTGTCTGCGAAGGCAAACATTACTGTTTTATCAGACACCTAACCTTAAGTGTTAAACTTCAGTATGTAACATCCTGCATTATAAGTGCCATCAAATCGTGCCACTTCTGAAGGAGAGGTCTTCTGTTACTTTTTTAAGTGCTCAGACTTGCGATTTTTGTCTGGCGGATGATAAAAATTGTATGAAGTTATGTTGAAAGAGGGAGCTATATCTTGAGCTATATCTTGGGACTTGAATGTCCTTGATTCTTGGGGGTGGGCTGTTTTAACTTCAGCCAGCAACGTCACCCAGAACACCCTAGAAACTGATTAGCAACATGCTTGAAACTACTCTGAACACCCCAACAAGCACCACACAAAAAAATTCCTTAGAACCCCTTAGCAATTGCAAAGCATCTCCCTGACAACCACCCACGACGTTCTAGCATTGTGACGGTGAGTTTAGCATGGACAAGCTTTTGTTTTCTACAGAACGAAAAATATACTTTTTCCTAATTCTGTTGCAGTTGTATTCTTTCTTTCATCTTTTACTCCGTTCCTCCTCAAGAGCAGTTCACATCAAACTTCTGATGTTTGTTTGAAGCGATAGGTCAATTCTGGAGCCCAGCACTGACATGCAGGTGACAGTGCGGATAGCGAGAGTGTCACGAGTGTCCTGATCACATACTTCAGGTGACATCACGCACTTCACTGTTGAGTCACGTATGCTTGTGCGTCATTGGGTCTTCATCTGATTTGATATAATACAGTATAGTTCTGTAGTTTCATTTGCTTGTGATGTTTGTGCCAATCAGTGTAACCCCTGTATGTAAAGTATTTGCAGTTATTAAGATGCACTGAGTGGTTGTTAGTATATTGTTTCTAGGGTGTTCTGAGTGGCTGCTTGGTGATGCATACTGGCCAAAGTCAAATGAGCCTATGCCCAGACCTTTATGACATTCTTACAGCTTTAGTCCGTCTTTCAATGTAGGTCTGTGGAATATTTCTCGCCTGCTTTGTGAAAATGTAAAAAGGTGCAAAATGATGTTATACGAAAGTGTAATTGCTTAAAATAAGAGCACACCTCTCCTTAATATAACTCATATTTATTATAACTCAACCAGTGAAGAATTATTTTTCAGCAAAGTTTTACATGTAGGGTTACATTTTGTTCACATGTTTAACTTTACATTTCACATTTGTTTAACTTTATAAATAAGCAATAGATGTATTTCTGTCTGAACATTTTTGTAAGGTTTTATCAGCTAAAATGACTACATTGGGCCACACACCATGAGGTCGTGCAGTGTTGTTTATGGTTGCATCGGCTGTGTGGTGTGTGTGTGGCACGGACTGTTTTTTTCTGGAAGGCTTCATAGGTTGTTTGTGTGTGCAGGTGGGTGGGAACATTCCCTGTGTGTGGGTGTATTTATAAGGAGTTACTCACCGGGGCAGCTCGGATTGTAACTGAGGCCAGTGGTCAGGTCTGGGTACTGTGACCCGGTCCATTCATCTGTCTGAAGAACCCTTTACTTATGTTAACAAATACACAGTATGACTTTCTATTAACAGGCTGTGTATAGAGGGGTGATTTCTCTCCCACCACACATCAAATGGCCAAATCAATCATTTCAGTCTAAACAAACATTTATTTGTCTGTAGATTTACATCAAAAGGCATATTAGTCTAAATTAATCGCTTATTTAAAAGAAAGCACTGATAATGGTTTGCCTACTGGTTGACATCTGGACAAATTGGTCTTTTATCACTTGTTTGAAAATAAACCAAAATGATTGTTTGTTTACAGGCTGAGACAGAAGAACACACTAGTGTAAATATAAAAATGCATTTCACACACAGAGATGGTCATGAGCTAGGGATGCACTGATATAGAAATTTTCACCCATAGTTGATAATGATTTTATTACGGGTGATAAATGATAACTTACGTAATGGATAATATACAGTCAGCTAGTAAAGAGGGTTATTAGGGTGCTTGTATCAACCTGATGTGATAATGTCCATATGACGGTACATTATTCTGCTCATTACACGGCTAAATGTAAAAGATACGAGACATGCATAAAAGATATAAATGCACACGGTTATAAAGAAAATCGGTTGCATGGAACAATAATCAGCTAGTATTGCACTCATAAAAAATTGGACGGCACACAAAATACCGTGATTTGACAATTCAGGAAGACATATTGTGGAAAGCAGTGTATTACAAATCCATAATTGTCTGCTGTTTTAATACAGCAGTATTCAAACTCAATTTCAAATCAGACAATTCAATTACATTAATGGGGATCAGTTTAATACTTATGTAACCTTTAAGGGGAGAAAGCAGGACCTGATGTTATCTACTTCCAATAGTTCACAAATTAGGCTGATCTGATCAATAAAGAAAACTGTATTGGCTGATACTGATCTATTTTAGCTTGTTTGTGAAATGCAGGAGACAGTGGAATGGGATAATTAATGCGGTTTTGAGTAATTTAAGCTGTTATATACATTTCTCCCAGTGTTTTCAATGTTTCTCCATGTGGGGGGGAATCTATAGAATGAAACGATACATCATTAATTCATAAATTCTGATCCCTCAGACTCTTTCTCCTGCGCGTACGCTTCATTCACTGCATCCGCAGTCCATAGCTTTCAGAATGAATGAATCGATGACTCATCCCACTTAGCCGAACCCTTTAGGGATGGATGAAGGGAGAGTGAGAGAGGAGGACGAGAGATGGTTTGGAGAAAGATCCAAGTGGTGTTTGTTTATGCGATGATAATCCTTCAACAATTAGCTGGGCACAGAGTTCAACAAGCTCAATCGATACTCTGTTATATCCAACATGCATTCACACCTCTGCCTGTGATCCTGTATTAGCATAACTCACAGGGTGGCACGGGCTGAGACTGTGTGCGGATAAATCTGCGTGGGTTGCTTGAATTAGATGAGGGAATTATCAGACACTGTTGAACACTGTCCAAGAAACAAGGAAGAAAGCCATTTATTCCAGTGAGCTAGCACACCCAGCCTTTGTCTGCATATCATGTTATTTGATGGAGCATCAAAATAGGGGACAATAGGAGGTTGACCAAATAGAGAGGCTTGCGTTTTGTCAATTCTGTAAATATTATGCTTAAAAGCTATGCTCAATCATGTCATAATCTCACTAATAGAAATGGAATAAGCGTGTATAATAACTTTGGATCAGAGGTTATCTTTTGTTCTTTTATTTGAGAAAGATTTAGTGAATATTAAGCGCTGTATCTGTTAACCCGGCCTAAGCCTCACCTACATCGTCCACCAGGACCAGCGTCTCACTAATCCGCTAATGGAGCGCTGTAGGACCCTCTGAACCAGTCACGGTCTGTTTAAAGGATAAAGCCCCCATTACACCAAAAGGAGAAAGGAAAATTTATAACAACTGAACAGACAAGAGGTAATCAGTCATGCCAGTTTAAAGCAGGGTTAACTTTACCTAATTAGCAATTAGCCTAGATGAGAGGTAGGCGGGTCTGTGTTTAATTTGATTGTTTTAAGGGCAGTTGTAATTAGACAATGACTGTGTGATTGCTTTTCCAGTGTTTTAGGCTAGATTAGCCAGAAACAAGGGCCAACACTTTCCTGCTTCCAGGAGACAGATTCTTCCTGATGATCGGAAGACTCAAAATCATTTTCTGATGTGACTAACCAATAGCTTAATTTATTTTTTTACATTTTCTTTTTAGTGAGGGAGCAGTTAATAAACTTCATTCAGCATATATTTTATAAAATACTCCCATGCAGTTTTGTTTCTCAAATGCTATAAATTTATCCTAAGGATGGTTTCTGAAAAAAAAAGCGATTTAGAAAATGATTTTTGCATTGCAATCTCTGCTTACCCTTGAAACTAAAATACTGTTTTCACACATTTGAAATAGAAACTTACAGGGGTTGACAACTCTTCTATTAGCTATTCTATACTATTCTACTAGTATATAGTTCACATAAGTTGCACTTGATTGATTGAAGGGTTGACTAATGGATGGATGTATCTGTCAAGTACTGAAACTGAAAAATTCAGCGGCTCAGTGGCTGTCTGTCAGGATACCAGCCGTGGACAAGACTTAACAGTGACAACTCTCTCAGGTCATAGCCTGTTTTTCCCATTTTTATTATTAGATTTCCTTTTGAGCACTTGCTTGACACGTTGATCTCCAGAGAGAGCTGAAAAGGTACGTCGGATTGCTTCCTCACAGCTTCATTGAACATGTCTTGGTGGTGTTGGTTCTCATGGCAGGTCCATAGGTGCTTCTGAGACCTGCTGAGTGATAGTTAATGTTTAAACTTGTTGGTTCTAGTTAGGTTTGTCTAAGAGATAGAAAAGGTTAACAGCTATTTATTCCCAGAATAGAACGCCTGTTTGGGGTTATTCTTGGCTCTGTGCGTGTGTGTTTTTCTTTTCCACCCCGTGTTTGTTAATGTTTCTTCTGGAAGGCTGGCACTGGGGGTCGACGTCAGCAGAAGAGCGGACCGCCCGTGCTCTTCATGGTGGGGGGAATCTGAAATGAGAGGGAGAACGAGGGAGGGGGATGTGGCCTTTTGTGTCTGATCTCTGTCTGTGCTTGTGCGTCAGTCTGATGTAAAAGGGTGGGTGTTTTTTTCCCCCATCCTAGCCCTTTACTTTTCACCCTCCATCATTCATTCATCATTCAGTCATTCATTTATTCATTTTTTCTCACATCCTGTTGCTCCGCAGATCAATTTTCCATTTCTTTCGTAGTTTCCAAGTCACACGCTTCTCATTACCCGGCACCTGTTTTCCCTTTTTTCCCCTTCAACCACTTCTCATTTTGCTTCTATCATTAATTTTCATTTCACAAGATGTTTTTTAAGAGTAAACCTCACAAAATCCGTCAACGTGTGCAAATCATATTACAGGCCAGACAAAAAACACTTTTTTTTTATTACAGAAATGTATCTGTTTTTGTTTGACCACTAAGGCTTTAATGGGATCTGATGTCTGTTGTGGACCCTGATGTTCAGCATCCCTTGACACCGAATGAAGCCCCTGGCCAATCTGTAATCCAGCCCTGTCTGGATTCATTAGGAATTTGATGGGAAAATTAGCTTAGGGAAGATAATTGTCACAATGTGAAAAAATCTTTTTTTTTTTTTAGTAATTTAATGTTTTATTTATACAATACAATTGTATTACTTTCTGTTTTTAAATGTTGACAAGACACATTGTCGTGAGATTCACGTATAATTTTAAGACATGCTCCCATGCTTGTTTATGTACTGTATCACAAACAACTGAAATCGTCTGTGACTCTATCCATCACCCCAGCCGGAAGAAGCAACCGCAAGCGGATGCATTATTAGCATCTTTCCACGCCCCCGCCGAACCGTATCGTAAATCAGAAATCGATCATTCTGCGCCGGGCAGTCTCTGATGCAGGATTGAATCGGGTTCCTCCCACGCTCGGGGTGATTTGGCTCTGAGATGACCTGACGCAGGGCCAGCAGTCTGAATCATTAGTCATCAATTAGTTCACTTCAGTCTCTCCTAACACAGACTTCAAAGCAAGCGCACCACTCAACATCAAAGTGACGAGATAATAGTCCTCTGTGCTCTTTGTAGTACTACAGGACTTAATATGAGACGGGTTAATGATTTTAATGGGATGCATCGAGTAATGTTGTTTATGAGCAGTTTTTTTTTTTTTAGTTCAAATATTAGCATTTGTGGTTGAATAATATTGGTTGCTTTAAAGTCAACACAAAATGTTATCTTATTACCTGACAAAATTGGACACGGGTGTGAGTGAAATGGGATTTTCAACAATTTGATGGAGAAAAATTTTATGTAACATATAATTAGTATTTTTTTAATTATAAAACAAAAGTTCTGGTACTTGATTGGGTGATTCGCATTTGATGCTGTTGAATTACACTCTAAACTCACACCTGTGATGTCATTATATTACCGCATCACTGCATTGTGTTGCCGTTTTTAAACAACTACATCACTTGGTAAAAACAGTATTTCTTATGTCACTACATTTTTGTTGCTGTGCTTATTGTATGAAACCTTTTCATGTATATGAACAGTTTTATTAAAGCAGTGATTTACTGTGAATTTAATTCTGCACAGTGTCTAACAGCTCCTTAGCTGTTTTAAATTAACTGTAAATCAGGTCATCTTGGGGATTGTTTTAGTTTAACCCTCGATTGTTTCTGGTATAGTAAAATGTTTGCATGTTGTGTTTGGACTGTCACAAAAACTTTGTGTTGTTCTGTGTAGAATTCTTGTTTTAAAAATTTGCTTTATGACTTTAAAAAATGCTCATAACATTATTCTAATAGATGTAAAAACCTGGTTATGAAGAGCTATTCTGATCTGATTAGAAGTTGCTGTTTTGAGTCCGTCACCCACCACATAGGCCTACACACTCATTTATAAACGGACCCACTCTGACACGCTGAATACAGAGCGACCACGGCTTACGCACGCCATAATTGCTTCCAGCTAGCGCTCGCTAATTATGTGAGTTAGTCTGTTCACGGAATAAAAACAGATGCGATCTGGTCAAGGGGCGGGAATGTGTCCTATCTAATGCTAGAGTGACACTTGATGTGGAAGGAGAACCGTTAAATCGCTCCATGTCTGTTTTGGTCTGATATAAATGTTGTACAGTGATTTAAAACAAGATGACTAGAATCTCATTTTGGTAGATTAGTCCTCTGATGCTCAGGTGCGACATGGGGGTCCACAGCTAATGGAAATGTTAGGACAGCCCCCCTCCTGGCACCAGTTCCTGCTGGATTAATGTCTGTTTGTGGTCAGGTTGAGCAGGGCAGGTCAGCTTGTTCCCTTCATTACACAAGATCTAGGTGGTTACACTCAGTTTTATGATAGACCGAACCTTTTCTCTTTTTTGTTTCTCTGGGACAGCTTGTTCACATAATGGCACAGTCGCTTCTACTAAAGTGAAAACATCAAAGACTTTAATGGGGAATGTGTGACTTTATGGTCGGACTGTTCTTCCATCCTTCAATAACTTTGACAAACAAAATGTTACGTAAAATGAATCGTGTTTTCTAGAATGGGTGAGTTATTGGCCATTTAAGCATCTGGTGACTTTTGAATTCAAATTTTCTGCTTTAGTGTTATAGTGTTATAATAAAATGTAAGGCTTATTTACATACAGTAGGACTTAAACCATTCACACTGTAGTCATGAGTACAGCACTACTGAAGATCAGGGTCTCAAATTTTCTGGAATATTAGTTGTTGACACTGTTGTTGTTGAAGTTTACTGTAATACAAATAAAGCAGACTGTCTCTTTCACTTAGTTGAATTGTGAATATTCAGCATTTGTGAAAATAACTTAAAATCATGAAAATACGAAGTAAAACCATGATAAATAGCAAGGTGTAGGTGTGATGTGTAGTATGAAGAGCCTGCAAAGCTTTTTTTAAACAATTGAGATTATTGAGATTTAACAAGACAAGACAATATAGTGTAACAGAGTTCTGAGAAGGTAATTTTTTTTTATTAAACAAAAGTCTGCAACAGTCAGGGTTTAGGCATATTCAGACAGAATTACAGGAAAGGGAGTTTTTATTTTTTTAGGTTATGATTACAGTAAGGAACTTCTGATTTGTTTACAATGTAACAAAACTCCTCCACCCTGACATAGCTCACTTTTCACTGCAGGAGAGTGAAACATCTTTTCATTAATACTGATGATAGTTTATACTAGTGAAAGTTGCGGTCTGTCCAGTTGAGATGTCTGACTTCCTCTCAAGTGTCTCTTCTCTTTCTCTCACATGAATTGCTCAGGTTTTAACCTCTGCTGTTTAGAGACGCAATCCACTCTGCATTATGCTGTTTTCTGTTTAATCATTCCTCTGGAACAAACTGCTGTTTTGGGATGAAATTTTGCTTTGACAGCCACTGAGAATAATTCAATGCAGAACAAAGAAATGTAAATGCATTGTATGCTTTTAAGAGCTTGCTCACAATGGCTATTAGTAAAACGTCTACTATAATACAATGAAAATGAGAGATCTGTTGCTTGGAAAAAAATGTAACTAGTCAAAATGCACAGCTATTTTTAAATGCATGTCAGTGGATGGAAGATGTTTCTTTTGCCCACATAATGATGTTTTTTCTGCACCTACCAGCAGGGGTTATCTCAACTATAACATTCAGGCAAACTTTGACCCCATCTTTAGTTGCAGTGCTGTGTTAGACTTTTACCTTCTATCTGTGACGACTCCAGAAAGGTGCTAGAAACCTCTACAGTAAAGATAGAGGAGGAAAGACATACAGAAACACACGCTCTCATTCATCAACTGTTATTTTCTCTGTTCCTTCGCACGTTCGCCATGAGTGAAATAGCCACACCTGCAGAACAAGACGAAGGTCTGTGTTTACCTGAATGTGTTTTTTGGCATTTCTCTGTGTGTGTGTGTGTGTGTGTTTACCGTTCTTGGCGTCATCGGCACTAACAAGCTTCTCAAGTCTCTACTGAAAGTAATGTGTCAGTATGAAGAAATCCATGAAAGAGCAGATCTGTAACAGGCTTTGCTGAGTCACAGTTTTTTCCTCGCACAAACACTCCGGTGCCAGAGCTTCCACCGACGACGCTGTTTTATCAGGCACTGTGCATACACATTCAGCTGCGTGTGTTTCTTTACCCAGCTAGGTAAATGTCAGCAGTTGTTTGCATTCACATGCTAGATGCTTATCAACATGTGGGCCAAAAACTGGAAATATATTTCGACATGCAGGTGAGCTGCCCACAGCAGTATATGTGACTCAAAATGGCAGATTTTCTGCAGTCAACACGAAATCTGAATTGACGTCGTTTATTCCCTTGATACAAATTTTAGGTTGTGTTGTGCATGTCATGCTTCATTATTTCAACGGAAAAAAAACGTGTTTCATCAAAATGTCAAAACTTGCTCCGTCTGAGAAACAACTTTCCTTTTCAACTGACCTCATCGAGGCCCAATGGCTCGATTAGCAGAGTAATTGTTTTAGGCAACATTTATCAGTAGCTCCTTGCTACTTGTTAGCCTCCTGATATAATGCTAGTTATGTAACAAAGGTTGTGGAAGTAGGAGCAAATAATGATAGATTCGGATTGGTTACCATTGAGTCAACTTCAGCTTTCACATCATGATCCAAATATCTCCTAAGTGTGTGGTGGTATGGTCTTCCATAACCCAGTGTTTGACTGTTTTATGTTTGACAGGACTGTTATTGATCAGTATTGTCACACTACGAAAGTAAAATGCCATGTGAATGCTTCACTATTGTTTATTGTGTCTTTGGTTTCAAGCCTTGTGATTTGGGGAATTGTGATTTGGACCCAGCATGTTATGTTTGTATGTGCTTGTAACATTGGTGTGTTTGTTTGTAATGTTTCTTGTGCAGGTCCTGCTCAGGTTCCCATGATGTCCCCAAACGGTTCAGTGCCTCAAATCTATGTGCCTCCTGGATACGTTCAACAAGTGAGTCCTCATGTATTTCATACTGATTGTTTTTTTTGTTTGTTTTTATTGCTTGGTGCTATTTTTACTGAAACTTCACTTTTTAATGGCTCCTTTCCAATTCTAGAGAGCTGCCTATTCATTAGCAGTTTTAGGCATCATAGTCACGCTCGGGATGCGAATTCTGTTCCAAAATCATGCTGCTGTAGGAGGCACTCACACAGAAAACATTCTCCTGTTCAGCAACAGCTTGACAGATCACAAAGGAACTATAAACAGAAGTTTGTCTTAAAAGTTAAATGAATTTTGATGCAGCCTATACGCAAGAATGTATCCTGTTCGTACACTTTTTGGTTACCTTGTTTGGGCAGCATTACATGTATCCCTCATAAATAAGACAATCCCAGAATGCATTGCATCAAAAAGACAGTAGACAGCAAGGCAGCACGAAAGGGTGTGTGACCCTCTCTCTCTTTCTTTGTAGATTATTGAGGAAAATGGAGTTAGACGGGTGTTGGTGTTACCTCAGACGGAGTTTCATCCGGGTGGCCATTCCCCTCTTCACCACCCGCCCCCTCCGCCGCCTCACGCCCACCTGCAGGCCTTCATCCCGCACCCGCACATCATGCACCCTCCCCCTCACCTGTACTCAGGCATGGCTGGAGGAACCGGAGACATGAGCCCTCAGTACATCTCCCAGTACCACCCAGCACACACCACCATCTACTCGGAGCAGGGTCAGTACTGGGTCACTCGCACACATTTATCCAGCCCTAACAAAAAGGTTTAACAGTGTTTTCTGCATTGATATTTTTAATATAGGTCTATACTTAATTCTGAAGTGTAAAGCTTGTAAATTGTATAGAAATATTTACTGTAACTTTATATCACTATTTCCTTACTGACTAGTTTCAAAACAAACATAGAGCTTGAACATCCTCTTGAATTTGCAAACAAAATGTTGTTTCTCTTCTTTACTTAATCGACTGGACTGCTTACTAAACAAACTCTATTCCTAAAATAACTTTCTGCATTTTTAGAAAAAAAAATTATTTTAAAACAAGTCATTAACATAATTATCATTAAAGGATACCATTCCTAATAGGAATAAAGGATTTAGCAATTTCTACAGCCAAGAAAATACACAAGGGTTGTTAAAGACATAATTATGACTGTTTATTATGTTTAATGTGTTATTTCTGAATAATACTTGTTTGATATAAACTTCTTCAGTAAAATTAAAACCTAAAAAGCAAGGCTACTGTTACAAAGTCAGTGTAGCGCCAACTTGTTTTTCCGCAAAATACTTATTGATAGCGCAAAGCAAAAATAATGTGCCGTTTGATCCCTCTTTTAAAACAATGAAATGTAATTTGTGCACACATGTGAGGTGAATAGGCAAAGCATTTCCTTAAGAAATCCATTATAGCTCTTTAATACAGTACAATATGAGCCTTAATGGACATTTTAAAGTGATTTGTTTCTTCGGTAAACACTTCATTCGTCCATGTCGTGGCTGACATTTCCGTGGAATTGCCCTAATGTATCCTGATGTGTCCTGGGCAACTGGGAACGGCCGCCTACTCCTAATGTAATCATTGCAAAATATGCAGAAACAGGTGCCAGATGACATCAGATGCTATCAGAATCTGTGCTTTAACAATTTTCATAAATTACGCCATATGCACATTTATAATGTGTGCGTTTCTTCAATTTGCACAGATGCTCATCCAGCACACGGACGGGCGGCGTTTGCGCACAGGGATGAAAGGGCTAGCAAAACCTACGAGCGCCTGCAGAAAAAACTAAAGGAGCGACAGGGGGTGGGTGGAGGCGGAGGTCTGACCCCCTCCAAAGATAGCCCACCCCCATCCCCGCAGAAAAACCGTGGGACGCCGCCCGCAGGAGGAGATCTCCAGAATGGGCTGGGAGGAAAGTGTGTGGAGGAGCAGGCGCAGCCCAGCACTGCTGTCACCAGCCTGGGCAAAAGCCCGCCAGGAAGAGGGAAGGAGGCGGAGCCTGCAGGTACGTATTGCGTCAGTCTCAGTGTCGCATGGCACGGCTATGAAACGTTCGCTAACTGACTGATGCATATTGGGCACAGGTTGGAGAAAATATTGACAATATTAATGCTTATTAATGTTTATTAATAAGTGCTTATTAAAAGGCCAAAAGAGTTTGTGCAGTATAGTGATTTTACCACAGTTAAGGGGTGTTAGTCAGAAAGGAAAACTGAATGTCTATGAAATCCCATTTAATCACTAAACTGGTTTTAACCGTATCGTCTCAAGTGGCTGATTAACAGCAGTATAAGAATAGACACTGACGTGACCTGCTTATTAATTTAAGTCTCTTTGACCCAGAAACACATTTTGAGTGCATTAAAGTCTCAGCCAAGATTTAAATGATTATATCTTTGCAGAGTTTTGAAGAAACATAATAATATTATTTAAAAAGGTTTGTAATTTAGTGATTCATCTCAGAACTGGTTGGTTTGGGTTAAGGCTTTGAAATCCCTATAGAGGAAATAAATGGCACAAATACAGCCAGTGTTGATTAAATGGCTTATGAAACATTTATGTTAGATATGTGGACACAGGTGCGTGTATCTGTCTTACAGCTGCTTCTAACCCAGTTCACTTAGGCCGGTTTCACAGCTGATACTGTTTTATAAATTAAATTTTAACAATATTTCATTTGATTACAAGATGAACTTACAAATGATCAGAAAATTAAATATTTACCATTTATCTCTCTCTTTCAATTCGTGAGCACCCAAAATTATTTTGCATGCGATCACCGATAGTTTTTCTGCTGTAGCAGACACCTCTGTCCCATTAAGTGTCCTCACTTAACAGAATTAAACCTCAGGGTGGGGGCAGAAATGATCCAGGAGCCTGTCGGGAGATGTACCGGGCTCCAGGGAGAGGGGCCTGCTCTCCGGCCCCTGTGTAAACAACCCAATCCTGTCTCTGGTCTCATTAGCTCCTTCAGCTTTAGGCTGCTGCACGTAACATTAACTGTAATTATCCCCACACAGACTCTCAGTCATTTATCAGTGCTAACTAACTCCCAGCCTGGAGAAACCCAGCTGGGACTACTGTAAACTGGCAAATCTAGCTGGTTTATCTAATCCACTGACTGAAAATAAATGCCTCTTATATGTGATTAAAGAGACACTCATCACTAGTTGTTCAGTCAATAAGCGGTTTTCCTATCTTTATTTTTTTGTTTTTCTTGTCTAGAACTAGATGAAGCAGCAAAAGCTCTTCAGGAAAGATTAAACTCCATCTGCAAGCCAGTGGTAAGATGACACAAATTTATCTGCATGTTTGTTCGTCCGTTTATGTTTGCAGCGCAGAGCCTGAATTGTAATGCAGTTTTGTAATAATTCCAACAGGTTTTGAATTTATGACATCAAGAAATTCCCACACACTTTTCACTATGACAGATTGCTAATGGTATCCACACAGACAAGCAAATCAAATGAAAATATCAACCAATGTGTCATTCTGTCAGACTATAATTAAATAATGAATGTGTGCTGGCTGTCACAATGGTCAAGAGAAGTTTGAACAAAAAATTTGTGATTGTGAATTTTACAAAGACATCAGGAATTCATAAGTATAACAATTTATGCAATTGCTTGCTTAAATACTTTTACAGAATGACTAACATTAAAAAAACTGACATTAATTTACTATTTTCTATTAATTGGCCAAGCAATTACATAAATCGACCGATTTCGATAATCTCAGAATTACCAAATATTGTCTGATATATTGTCCAATACATCACAGATATTACAGGTACACCACACTGTTCTTATTAGTGGACTTTTTAGACCTGCATTTGACACTCTTCCCACTGAGAAAACTGCTTTCTGAGGGGCTGTAAGGGTACGTTCTGCATCAACAGTTTCCCTAATGACTGTCATTTCCATGGTCTCAAAAACTACATCTATGCATGATTACAGTCCCCAGAAGAAGACAGTAATGGCTCCCCATAATGGGTCATTAGTGCTCAATTTGATTCATAGAAGAAGCTAAATGACATTGTGCTAGTACTGTATCTGGCTTTTCAAGGTTTTCTAGCTACAGTGGTGTCCGTTTTCTAATAAGCTCCACCTATTTTACACCATTAATTGTTATTGACTGTTTTTGTTGTGAGAGTGCAAACATTTTATTTTAAATATTATGTCCCGCTACATTATTCCTGCTACACCATTGCAGTTACTACTCTTAATTTTATTAAGATGATATTCAGGAAGTAACTGAACTCATAAACACTACCAAAGTTATTTATTGTCACAAAAAATCAGCTCCATCAAAAAATGTTTTAATTTAAACAGATATAGAATAGTAATACAAAAGAATAGTATGCAAGTGTAGAGGAAAGAATTGTGCCCTTTCAGGCACACATAAAATAGAGTCTTGCTAAGTCAGTTTTGGTCTACTAATGCTAGCTTGAGCTGTTCTTGTGCAAAAACCCGTAAGGTACATAGTCATGCATTATAACTAAAGGAGACACTTGTTTCCCAACCGGAATCAAGCTAAAAATATTCCCTCTTGCATAACGGAAGTTCTCTTTGTTCTGAAGCGGGACTCCTAAAACGACTTCTTCCGTTGACCTGAAATAATCAGACGTGTGTAGTTCCCACATAAAGATGCGAATGTAGTTAAATATAGTAAATGTGATAGTCAGTTAGCCCCTGGGAGCAATTAACCTCCGGTGAAATCAGTGGAAAGGAACAACACTGCTTCCTCTAAATCAGACAAATTCGGTTTGTCGGGTTAATCATGTTCAAGTGAAATTGTGCATCAGTTTTTGACTAATATAAACTTCTCCTTTTAGTCTGCACATATAATCTTTTTATGAAATTATTATTGTTCCTTATTAAATTTTCCTGTGCAATAAACAGATCAGTTGTTTTCCTAAGAAACATTACGACACTTTCTCATGTTCAAAATCGCAAGTACAAATCTCAATACAATGACACTTTTATACAAAATTACTGTTTTACAATTACAAAATTTTATCACTGTGTGTTCTTTGGGAATCAAACCCATGACCTTTGTGTTGCCAGTGATACATGTGAGCTACAGCATTCCTATTGTATCAATTAGCAGTCATCTTTGAATGAGTATGTAAACCTGTGAAAGTAGTGTTGTTTAAAGGTTTACGTGGCAATTATTTTTCTAAACGCATTAAGATCTGCCCCACCTTTTTCCATTTGATATAATCAGGCTTAGATGGATCATTTCTTACTTAATGAGGCGCTTACCTGAAATCTTGTAGTTACAATCAAGCTATTGTCTCTGCTGAGTAATTACCAGATTATTGGGCTGCATGTTAATGTGGCTGTTGTGTTGATGTATCCTCAGGTGACAGATATTCAGGCCAGAGGGGCCAGTCTGAGCTGGGTGGCCCCGTCACAAACCGAAAGTGAGGAAGAACACGAAGAGGCAGAAGAAAGCCCTGCAGAGCCCAGCTTCACTTACGAGGTCTCGGTTTCTTACAGCGGCAAAGACGGGAAGTACAAGGTCGCCCACAGGTGAGATCACGCTGCGCAGAGACCGCATGTGTGCGCTTGAGGAACTCGCTGTTGTTTTTTATGTGGTTTGATGTGGGGTTTCGGAAATTAGCAGTAGGTGAGGGTCAATCGCAGTTCAGCTGTGACTGTTTCCTGTGACATTTGCCACTTCTCTGAGATCAGAAGGATAGATGAATTTTCTTGACTGAATGCTTACGGTTTTTTCTTTCCTTGTCTTTTGATTATGTGGAACCAGTGGTGCGGAACTAAGTGCAACTTTACAAGACTTAAGACCAGCAACAGACTACCATGTCAGGTTTGTGTCCAACATTGGCAAAGTTTCTTGTATTATACAATTTAACAAAAGTTCATCAAGACATTTTATATTGTTTCAAACCCATATGGGTTTTATTCGTCCATGGAATACAAGTTAATATTTCACAGAATATTACAGCTGCTCTTTTCCAATGGTGCTGAATGGGGACTGGAGCTGTTGAACTCATAAAGCATCATAAAAGTAGTCCATTCAACTTGTGCACTAGTATGCAGGGGAAGTTTAAATATTCTCTAAATTGCTTCATCTGCTTCAAATCTTAGTCATGCATGTGTTAAATTCTTTTAACTACATTATTAAATAATCACAGAATTTTTGGATGAACTGTTACTTTAACTTTAAGGTTTTTAGTTGACTATTGGTTTTTGTCTGGTGTGTTAAAGTACTAATATATGTATGTGTGTGTGTTTAGAGTCCAGGCCATGTGTAACTGTTTACAAGGCGTCCCTTCAGAACCTGTGAGTTTCACCACTCTGAGCTGTGAGCCAGACACCCCCAACCCACCACGCAAAGCTAGTGGCACCAAAAGCAGCCTCGTCCTCCAGTGGAAGGTGGGCACATTCACACGCTCACTTATATAATCACACACACATTGTTTTCACACTGTGCTGATTACTAAAAAATGTTGTCTTTTAGGCCCCATGTGATAACGGTTCCAAAATCCAAAACTATATCCTCCATTGGGATGAGGTACTTTTTCATTATTTCTGTTTGGATTAATGTATGTATATAAATATTTGCATGAAGAAAATGAAGCTTATTTTGGGGTCATTGGCACATTTGTTTTAATTAAGCACATCTTAGTAAAGTATAATTTCTTGGCACATTTGTTTTAGTGGACACATAGAATTACAAACAAAATTAATAACAATTATTAATTAATATTTGAATTAATAACAACATTTCTGAGGGAAATCGGGGCTTAATTGTCGTGAAAGTAATGCTATTGTACACAATAATTTAAAGGGAAACTAAAGGAAAGGTGTTTTCGTTTTTTTTTTTGGAGGGACACCATTGACTAAAATAGTTGTGCATTTTAAAACGTTTCTGTCTTGTAATGGGTCATGTGTGTACTGGCCATCACCTACTCATCTGATTGTCTGTAAGTATAAGTGGTAATCCTGAGCTCTGATCTTTGCACAGGGAAAGGGGACGGCCGTTTTTGAGCAGTGCTACTACGGGCCACAGAAGCAGTACAGGCTGACCAAACTCTCTCCAGCTTCCAGATACTCTTTCCGCCTGGCAGCCAAAAATGACATGGGAGTCAGGTGTGATTCCAGCCCTTAGCGGAAGGAAAGATGATGATGTCGACAGATATGATTGTTTTTTTTTTCATGTGTCCACTTCACTGAGGTTGTATTGCTCTCTCTTTCTCTCCCTCCCTCTCTCTTTCTTTCTCTCTCTTTCTCCCTCTCTCTCCCTCGTCTTAGTGAGTTCAGCGAAGTTGTCAATATCATGACGTCATGCAGCGTGCCGGCTCCCCCTCTGAGCCCTGAATTGGTTCAGCCTGGGGTCACATGGCTCTGTCTGCGATGGCACAGGCCAGCCAGCTCACCCAAAGAGGACGACATTGGCTACGTGCTGGAGATGGAGGAGGAGGGCTCAGTAAGTGTGCTTGTATAAACTCACATATTCACAGAAAAACAGCATAGCTGAAAACGTAAGATCCAGGAATGTTAATGTTAACAGA